>VZQC01015407.1:4248332-4543045 GCA_009823505.1 Rhizomys pruinosus
AGCCCCCTGTTGGTCCCTGCACTGGTATACTCATGTAAGACTCAACCAGCTTGTCCTTTCAGTTGCAGAGAAAACATCCACTAAGTACTGGCCACTATCGATCTGGACCAAACCCACCGGGCAGAGTACCCCAAGCAGCCAAAATGAAAAACTGGACTCTAACCCTCCAGCCTGACAGCTGTTCCCCCAGAACTTCTCCCCGTCCAGCTTGAAGTAGCTAGAGAAGACGATCTCCGCCCCTTTTCCCTATAGGAACAAAAGGCTGGAATGTCAGGGTGTGAGCTCCAGAAGCCTATTGGAATGCAGAGACACCTAAGACCAGAGGTCCAAAACCTGCTCTACAGGCATGGCCTTTGGTTATGCTAAAGCAGGCCACCCCTGATTACTCAGGAATCTTCCACCTCACCCCTCACCATTTGGAAGCCAGATTCCAGACTCCGACCCACCCCTACTCCCCCTGAATCCCATCCCCACCTTCTCCCTTAAATTCCCAAGCCAGACGCCATTCTGGGCTTGGCTTGGCTCCTTCTCTCCCCTAAGCCTAGCCCCGGCTACTCTGAATTAAACTTTGCTCCAAAGAACTCAGACCTCGTGGCTTTTCATTCCGGGGAGAGCGCGCCATAACCTTACAATGTCCAAGACACTAGATGTCCTCTACAATGCCCAGCGTTCTTCCCCCTAGGTCAGGGTCTCTCGCTGAGCCTGGAGCTTGAGTTTTTCTGGTGCACTGGCAGCAGGATGCTCCTGTCTCTGCCTCACCTCAGTGCTGGGGTAACAGGAGCACAGGAGACCATGCTCACCTTGTTATGTCAGTGCTGCAATCTCAACTCCAGTCCTCATACTTATGTGGAAAATGTTTTTAACTGCTCTCCTGAGTGCTCTCTCCAGCACCCATGTCTTTATTATTGCAGTAGGTTTTTAAAACTGGCGTTTAAATTTTACTCTTTAAACATTTCATATATTTTACAATGTATTCTGATCATATCCACCCACCACCACTTCTGTCCAACTTCCCTAATGCTTCCTACTGTCTGCCTCATGACTTCAGCCTTTTCTTTGTATTTTGTTAGTAGCCCTCTGAGTTCAATTAGCATTGTCCTTATACTCAGGAGTTTGGAACCACCCACTGGCCTTGGAACAAGCTGAGTAGAGACCATGTTTCTGAAGGAGAGTGATTCTCCCTTGTTCCTTAGCCATCAACTGGCAGGATCCCTCAAAAGGCTCCTCCCCCTAGAGTGGGTCTTCAATGATAATAGTAAGATTATAGTTTTCACCATAGCTCAGTGCACACTTGTACACAAAAAATACACACACAGGAACATACACACATATTGAAACAGAGAATTAACAGAAAATATTTAATCTACGACCTCTGAGAAACCTTGATATTTCTGTATTATATTTATTTATTAAATTAAATCTTCTTCACCAAATTGACTTCAGAATGAACAAATTGAAACCCACTAAGAGAATATAATAAATTAATGTTTTTTCCATTGAGAAACAGTTTTTGAGTTCTCATGGAAAGACCAGACAATAAAATATGAGAGAAAAAAACAAAAGGAAATTCATCCCGACCTGAATTCAAATAGAGCACAGTGGAGTTAAAATTTTAATTTTGGGTAGGTTCAAAGTTAAGGAGACAAAATGGGCAAATGCGTATATTGGATATAAGTCAGGCGGTGTTTTCTGTGCATGTCTTTGACCATCTCTATGCACCTGTAGCTTAGAAAATCTCCATAAGAGATGGCATTTAAACAGAATGCTTAGAGGTTAATTTTGATTAGAATAGAAACATACAGTACATTCTGATGATTTACAAAGTACCAAAATATGTGAAATCAGTTACATTTCATCGCTGAGTCAGAAACTCAAAGGGATGTTTGCATTCCAACCTATATGTGAGCATGTAACTACCTAGACATGGGATTTCAATCTTGATTTCCCTTCATGATTTTACTGTGGGTATGAATGAAAGGACATATTCACTTAGGTAACGAAGTCATCACAGAATTCGAATGAATTTAAACCAATTCAGCAGATACATATGAGTCTAGGAAGATTTAAATATCAGGTGTCCAAGAGTGTGCATTTCATTACAATTGTGTTCAAAAGGCATTGGTTACCAAGACTTCATGAAATGACTACTTAAGCCTTTGTTTCATTGAAATTAGCAATTGGGTAGTTTTCACAGATGTAGGTATTAACAAGAATTTAGGATTTCACAATGGCTGAAATAAATTTTGTCAATAAAAATGAAGAGAAAAATACAAATCAGGGCATGATATTAAGCCTTGATTCTATCTTTTCCCCAAGCAGTGAAGATTGGGGTATTCTCTTTGGAACAGTCTGGTTTGTTCATGTACACTATCATTTCTGATGTAGCTGTACTTGAAGATTGTGGTAGATCAAATTAATGCTTTACACAAATACCGTTATATTTAAGCAATTAAAATTTGTGGAACGTAGCCATAGATGAAACTTAATTAGCCAACTTCTTCATGAGTCAATACTTAAGAATCCAAAGCACTTTGTTTTGTTATTTATCTTTTTAAAAGCATACAGTTGCAGCACAATGCTGTGATATGTACAGATTATGTAATTTTAATGTACAAACCACACTATCTAGCACAAGCTTTTAAACTTGGCATTTTAATAGCATAAGTGAAAGGGTAAAAAAATCACTAAGTAGACAAGCCAGTATTCATATATAAATATTTTAAAGCTTAAATTTAAATTGTATATAAGTGGAAGATCGCAGAAAACAGCTCTTAGTTGTAAAAATAGAATTGAGTTTACAATTTGGTATGGTATTCATTATGTTTTACTTTATTTTTTTTCTGTTCATTTTTCTTGGTTATTATATTTCTGTAATTGGTTTGCATGGTGGGTAGAAACAGAGTGAAGAGTGAACTTATTTTAAAATAAGTTAATTTAGTTTCAAATTTTAGATTATTATGAAACTTTAAATTGCTATGATCAAGGGGTAGCAAATAATACACTATAGTAAAAAATGCTTCTGCTTGATGGGAGAGAATTTCAAATTCTAGCTCTTTGGTTAACTAACTGGCCTAATAGACTCATGGGCCACACTGTGGCATTTATGAAAACAGAAGAAACTGACAAGATTTCACTTTGAATAAAAAATCTGACACCGCTGCATCAAATAATTTAAACTAAATTAATATCAGTCTTATCTATCTATCCTTAATCCTGTTCCAAACCTTAATTCAAAAAACTCAGCTTCCATAAAGTCACAGATTTGCCAAATTTCTACTCTAGTGACAAACTCAAACTCAGTGAAAAGAAAAAAAAAAGAATGCAACATTAGTATGCTAGATTGCAAAATATACAATAAAATTATAAAACAAGTAAGTGACAGGAACGTATAATACTAACCAGAGTGATTTAGAATGAGGGGGATTAGGGTTGTTTAAGGCAGTTTTTATGTGTTTTCTGAATTTTCTGTATGTTTTTGTTAGAAAAAGCCATGTAAAATGGTTATTTTAAAAAACCGGGCGTGGTGGTGCACGCCTTTAATCCTAGCATTCAGGAGGCAGAGGCAGGTGGATCTTTGTGAGTTCAAGGCCAGCCTGCTCTACAGAGTGAGTTCCGGGACAGCTGGGACTACAGGGAGACCCTGTCTCAGAAAAAAAAAGAAACAAAAAATGAAGTAAACATTAGAAAACACAAAGATAGCCTTTGAATTTTCAATTTTATATTTACTTAGATTCACCTGTGAGCTGGAGACTTAGGGATAAGACATGAAAAAGCAAATATTACAACCAAAATTTTAAAGCCTACGGGGAGAGAAGATCATATACACACTGCAGATAAGAGTGTTGGCTGAAACATCAGCTGGTGAAATCAACCGTCCTTCCCTTTCAAATGTGAAGCACAATTAAGCAGCCATTTCCACTCTTAGAATCTGATATATAGACTTTCAGACCAATATCTCTTGTTGAAGACATTAGTTACAAAGTCTCTTAAACCAATGATGTTTTAAAATGTAAAAAGGTACATGATCATGGCTAGAGGAGTGATTACATGTAGCATGGTGTGAATGTACTTCATATTGATGTCTAGAAAAATAACTCAGAAGTTTGTAACACAGACTCATTTTCTCAAACACCTGTGGAGAATGGAACGAATTGGTAGAAGATGTGTGTGGCAACTCATGGCCAATGTACATGATGACCTTCCTGACCATTTTCACTCATTGTGTGCATACAGGCATATACTAAATCATGCCATGAATTACGTGCATGCCTGTAAACAAATACATATATACGTTCTTACCAAGGTATATTCAAATATTAATTTTTAAAATGAGCATACCCAATCCTGGAAAGCATTAAATGGTAGCCAAGTAACAATTTGTAATGACTGAAATATTGTTTTGTGGAAACTGTTCAGATTTCCATTCAGCATTCCAGAGTGAGGGTAACAGAGGCTTGATGTTGTCTGCACCCAGTGTCTTATTTTAGGGACTGCCCCTTAGCCAAGCAATCCCCCAAAGGAGATTTCATACATGCACAGAGTAATGCTATATCAGCCATAGTTTGACTGCTGTTAGAGTCTATAAATCAGTGTTTAAGAATGACAAATTATAATTTTATCCTAAGACACAGAATACTTCAGATATAGCTCTGGAATGTTTAAATTTTAATTCATTATTATGTGTATGAGTGTTTTTGTCTGCATGTATGTAAGTGTATGACATGCATGCAATGCCCAAAGAATCTACAATAGGACATCAGATCCCTGGAGGTAGAGTTATGGATATTTGTTAGGCATCACATGGGTAACAAGTAAATGGAATCAAACATGGATCACCTGTAAGAACAGCCAGTGTTTTTAATCATAGATCCATCTCTCCAGCACCCCAGGATACCAATTTATAATTAGATATTTGTATACTTATGGTGAAAATGTTCATTGTTACAGGAACCAGAATACTTACATATAGTCTATTTTTGGTCTATTTTAAGATTTGGGAGGCAAATCTTAATAAAATGATTGTTTGAAGGCCATACATTCTGAATAAAGACAGTTTATTAGACCTAGGATGGCTTGACCCCTTCATCAAGTTAAGATGCTAAGACTCGATCTCTATAGTGGAGAAGCATTGCAGTACCTCAGGCAATAATCAGGTGGCTACTACCAATATTTGTTCCTTTAGTTTCTCTTCTTAGACCTACTAACTCGGAGTGCCAAATGCCGAGGACCTGAATCTTAGCATCAGACTACATTAAATCCCAGAAAACAAATGTTATTACTCAGCCATTCTAGAACATTTTTAAAGATCTTAAACTTTGGCCAAATAATTGAAAATTATCAAAAACATATTTCAGTCTTTCCATTGACAGCTAGTGGTTTATGGGCATGGCTATAAGATATAGTATGCTACTATAATTTACTTAAAATGATCTCAATATGTGCAACAGGCCAGTGGGCAGAGGCCTGGGAGGAACATTTATAGTTAGAGGCAAGTACAGATCAAGACCAAACAGATCTAATGTTTGTTCAAGTAGAAATGTCAAAGTGTGGTGATTCATGAATGGTGTACACAGAAATCAGTGCTGGTAATAGATAGCTAGCAAGTGCTGTTCACATCAAACAGTGATTACTATAAACCCCTAATTATGTGCACTGGAGAGAGCCTGTGCCTTTCCCACTATAATTTCTAGTTCTTAAACCAGAACTCTATGACTTCAATTCAAATCTCAATGGCTTCTTAGCTGTTAAATGTAGGCTTATCCGTGAATAACCACTGGTGCAATCTGCTGTATCCTGCTGTACACAAGCAGAACTTGACAAGAATAATGAGTTTTCTCTTTGATTTCAACGCATAATGATAGTTTGCAAAAAGAGAAGAAAAAAATGACTGGCAGTTTGCTATAAAAATACTTAAGAGGATATCCTTGACTGAGCCAGAGAGTTTAACACAAATTTAAACAATATTCTTGCCCTAAGAAAACAGTCATTAATCCCATCCTAATTGTAGCACAATTCACACTTTAACTTAAATACCTGGGCAGCAGTTTTGTGTCAAAGTTGGAACCAGCTGAGAAAGAAAAAAGAAGTCCACAGAGGGAGGGAGGGCTTGCAGAGAAGTATTCAGATTTGAGCCCTGCGCAGTGGACAAGAGCATGCACTGTCCAGGCTGGGAGGCACTGACATCTACTTTTCTGGAACCTAAGTTGTCCTGTTTCCCACTTGGATCCCTTAGATCATGCCTGTGCTTTGTAGGGTTCCTCTTTTGCCAGCTTAGTAGGATTTGACTCATTCAGCTATTTACAGATAGCTCAGGAAGTTGGACTCTATTACCACTAAACTGAGCAGACAAGTAAAGAAAGCTATATTGTCTATAGAAACCGCTGTGATCAAACAGTATTAAAATGGGAGAATTAAAGCGCTTAATTCTTCTCCACCTTTCAGAATGGAAGAGACATCACAGGTGAGGGGAAAAATCATTAAGGGGCTCACATACCTCTTTTAGTGCAAAAGAATCAAAATCTGGACAACTAGGAAGATGGTAGACCTGGATGATTTCTTGTCACTGGAAGGCTTTTGTGGGAGGTGGTAGCCTCACTGGGTGGATTTCCTTTCACCTACGTGTTGGCTGAATGCTACAGAGATCTTCTGAACAGGCAAAAAGAGACTTTCCCTTTCTATCAAAGCTTACTGTCATTGTACCAGATTTGGGAAGTTATCTAACAGTTAATTCCTTTTCTTGTTGTATTATTTCAGATATCTAGGCTTGGAAGTTGTCACTGTCTTCAAACAAGACAGCAATTAGCAGGGCGTGGTCACGCACACCCCTAATTCTAGCACTCGGGAGGCAGAGGCAGGCGGATCTTTGTGAGTTCAAGGCCAGCCTGGTCTACAGAGTGAGTTCCAGGACAGCTGGGGCTACAGGGAGACCCTGTCTCGAAAAGACAAAAAAAAAAAAAAAAGACAGCAATTATTATTCTATACTGTACAAACTGCTTTCAAGAGGGTAATTTCAATGAAATTGTAAATTTAAAGAAGGTGTATTTACAAGTAAAAATGTTATTATTCAAATTTAAATGATAATATTCTTTTTATTAGGAATATTTTGGTAATGTTCTATTCACTGTCTATGAGCCATATGTGTGTGTATGTATGTGTGTAAAAATGTATATGGAAAAATTATTATGCTCAAGAAATTAGGAACTGTGGATACAAATTAAATTAGATATTCTTTGTCTTATGTGAGTTTTCCTTATAAACTGTTTTGAAAATAATAAAATTGCAGTTAGACTCATTATGGCTCTAACTTTATCTCTAACCAAGAAAATCAGTACTTATATTGACATAAAAATTCTCCATTACATTTGTACTTATTTATCAGGTAAACCAGTGGCAAGCGTAGCTAAATCATTGACTCTGAGACTTGTGTCCTTTGTTTTTATGTGTATGAATGTACTGACTGCATGTAGGTTTGTGCAGAAATAATACGACTCTCTAAATTTTTTGTTAGTTTTTGTGCTTTGAGACAAGGTCTCCCTGTAGACGCAGCTTGCTAGAACTTTCTGTGTAGACCAGGCTGGCCTTGATCTCAGGGAAATCTACCTGCCTCTGCCTCATGAGTGCTAGAATTAAAGGCAGGTGCCACCAGACCCTGCTTTCTCTAACTATGTCTGACATTCCACTATCACCATGAGAAGGCAGCCCCCACTGCCCGTTGTGATAGTCATGCCATTTCTCTATGTGATATAGAAAATGATTTTCTATAAAGCCTCTGAATATACTGCTATGAAAATGAGGGAATTTAATTATTAAATTCCGTGTTTCTTAGTTTGAACTAAATTATTAAGGCTAGCATTTCAACAACAACAATCAGAAATACCTTTAGATAAAACAAGAGAGCTTATAAACTCATTCAGCTCTTACAAGACAGGTCTATACCAAACCAATGCAGTGTGCAAATATGGAACTTAATTAAAATACTATATATGAAATATTAACTGCTGCAGCTATTAAAATTACATTAAACTCCCTCGAGCTAGGCCCACATAATATCAGCTCCATTTTCAATTAGTTGAAGGGCAGAACTTGGGTTTGGTTATCATATTGTTTGTTCCAACTCACTAATCTGAGATTTTAATCACATAAAAGCGCTTTACCATCACAACGCCACCAAGCATAACAACTTTCAACCTTCCAGTGGAGTCTAACAAAAATCTCATGCTTTATTTTCTTTCTTGGTTGGTAAATAAAACTTTCTTAGATAATGTTTCTGCTCGTTACTGAGCCATGTAAATTATGGTAGATATAATCTGCTTTTGACATTCTCTAATGAGGACTTAAGTAGAATAGTCAATAAATTGTAAGCAGCTTGGGTAAAGTAAAAAGATAGATTTTATTTACCTTGAGAATTAAGTTTATTTAATAATAATACTGCATTAACACTTTCTCTTTATAATACCCTCCATTAAAAAACTCAAGTCAGTTTTTCCCCTTATGTGTGACATGTGTATGTTTAAAACAGTGTTGTACATGTATACATATAAATAGCACATACACATATACACACAAATAGACATAGTTCGTATAAAAGAAAGCCTGGAAATAAATATCTAAAACCATGTATCACCTTTACCAAATGAGTAATAGATGGCTTTATTTTTATATTCTTTTTGAATTTACAAATAATTTGAGAGGCTGGAGAGATGGACTAGCAGTTAAGAGCTCTGACTGCTCTTGCAGAGGACCTGGGTTTGATCCCCAGCACCCACATGGCAGCTGAGAACCATCTTTAATTCCAGTTCCCGACACGGGTGCACAAACCTACGCAGACAGTACATTCATACACATAAAAATAAATAAAATTAAAAAACAAATAATTTGATATTCATTATGTATTTGATAGTTAGCTAATATCTCACATATGTAAACGAATGTAACTGACCTGAAATTTGGTATTTTTTACTTTTCTGAACTTCCAAATACTTCCAGGTTAATCTGATTTGTTTTATTTTATAATTTTATAAAATAGAAATTTAAAAATCTCTCTTGCTGTGTGTGGTGGCCCATGCCTTTACTCCCAGCACTTGAGAGGCAGAGGCAGGCAGACCTCTATGAATTCAAGGCCAGCTCTCAATAACAAAACAAAACATTTCTCTTTTTAAAACACATTTTTAAACTTTTGTTCTCGAAATACCTGAATTCCAATGATATTACCCACAGTTCAATATTTCAAAACACTAAGTTATACCATGCCCCCACCCTCCTCTTAATTATTCTATTTGAAAGTTCTTAAGAAGCAATTAGTTGCCTAGTCTCCCAGAGGGAAAGACTGGAGGGAAAAAGTCAGGAGAGAGGGAGATGGTCTATTATTGTTTTTCTGCAGCCCCATCAGTCAACTAGTCTAAGCTTACATCAGAAAAAATGAAGAGGAGCTGAGCTTCTTAAAGATTTCTTTGGGGGAATGAAAAGATTTAGGGAGACCAAATTTCCAGAAACAGAGGAATTGTATAGATTTTCTGAGACAAGTGTGATTTGGAGCAAGAGTTCCTGATTTTCCTTTTATTCTGTATCTTTATTCCAAGCTCCCTCTCAATTTCCATACTTTCCATTTCTTTCTTTTATTGCATGGAAAGAAACCTACAGAAAGGCAAACACAACATTCTTGATTCATAAACACATGGTGGAAAACACAGAGAACAGGGAAATAGAAAAAGTTTTCTCTGACAGCTCCACAAATGACAATGCTAAGCACTCAGGGGAGGTGAGAAACAGGGCTCGGGCCAGGAGGTCTGCATAGCCCTGCTACAGCAGAAGTGGACCCCAGCATCAAGATTTCAAAGAAACTCCAGCTGCCTACAGACTTACAGTTCTTTATTTTAGAATTATTCTTAAATACTGTATTTATTATTTTATTTTATGTGTATGTATGTAAGTAGACCCATGTTATGCAATGTCTGTGGAGGTCAGAAGTGGGTGTCATAGTGTCCTTGAACTTGAGTTATGGATGGTTGTTAGCCATCATATGAGCACTGGGAATTGTACCCATGATCTCTACAAGATCAGCCAGTGTTCTTAACCACTGTGCCATCTCTCCAGCCCCAGGTTTTACGGTTCTTAAATTTGATGAGTCACTACTCCTCTGTAAAGTTTCTTAGAATCCCAAATCTTTAGCACCATCATGTTGATTCTCCTTCAATATGGACTTTCCTAGTTGTTTTACAGATGAAGAAAACCAAGGCCTATAAAAATATCTTGGTCAACTTTATATATTATTTGCTAGAAAATCCAACGTATAGTAGAGTATAGTGTTGTATAATATAGTATAATTTAGTAGAGTATAATTTAATATAGTATAATTTAGTGTAGTATAATTTAGTATAGTATAATTTAGTATAATATAATTTAGTATAGTATTGAAGCAAACGAAAAAGTCAAAGGATATGAGGGCAAGTGACAGATCTAAATCAGGTATTTTTCAATTGTATAATTCTACTGTATAAGTGAGGGCTATAATAGAACTGTGAGAAAAGACTAAGGGAGTACTAAGCAGTTGTTAACTAAAACAGATGACCATGATTTAGTATAACAATAAGACTCTGATCAAAGCAATTCAGGCAAGAAAGGGTATATTTTAGATCATGATTCCAGATTATAGTCTGTCATTGCTGCTCAGTCAAGGAGAAAGAATGCTAGTTCCATTCACAGTCAGGAGCAGAGAGAATGAATCCATTCCTGTTTGTGATCACTTTCTCCACTATTATAAAGACCAGGGCCCAATCCTAAGAATGAGGCCACCCACGATGTGCCAGTCTTGCCACCACTACCATGGTCATCAAGATAATTCCGTATAGACCTGTCCACACAGGTCAACCTGATGAAAACTGTCCCTACCTGCGACACTCTTCTTGTTTACAAAACTAACCATCACAACTTCTTTCCCAATTTCTGTCCTTCCTTCTTTCCTTCGATAATAATTTCCACAAATGTCATTTCTCTGCCTGGAAGATTTTTTTTTCTTCTCCAGATTTTATAGCAAAGTCTATACTAGTCAAACTCTAATCTCAATAATCAACTTCCAAATGGCAGTGGAAATGTAACTACTTATGAGAAAATCTCCTGCCACTCATGCTACTCTTCCTGTTTAGAGTAATGAAGTACAGGAATAGGATGCCAGGAAAGTAACACCTGCTGGAAGAATTCCATATATCTTAACAAAAGCCAGCTGAGAAGCAGCTTTGAATGCTACTGTATTGATTAAAGCGTTTTTAGTGCCATGCATCTGCCCCTACACTAGATAAAATAATTTCATTCATGGATTGATTCAATGTTTTGATGTTAGAGTTGCAGGTTCAGGTACCTTCAAACATCCAATGACATAAACAAACTGTTGTGACAATAAGAACTTTAAATTCTATTGTCAACAAATTCAAGATAAAATTTGTCTCACAAGATCTGACACTCGATTAATGCATGAACTTTTGCTTGGGAAGCTCTTCTAGAAGCCGTGCAAGCATTTGGGTTTTGATATGCAAGCAAAAACGATTAATTAGATCCTTCTGATTTTTACATGAGATGAAACAGAAAAGGTTATCAATTTCCTTCGACATGCAGAGAATCTTTCATACATCTTAGTTTGACTTTTAGGGAAATGTAGGACGTTGGCGGGGGGCACTTCCTAATGGCATTGTAAAATGTTAACTTACCTGACCGTCCATCTCTCTGGAAATCCACATGGTACCATTCTCCATCATTCACTTTCTTCTGCAAGGCTTTTATTTTTATGGTACCTGACCCCATGTCCAAGAGGAGGTACAGGTGGCCATCCAGCATCTCAATAGCAAAAAAGTCAACCTTAATCATCTGTGGGTGCTTGGCATCTTTCTGGTGTCTTGGCTTGCCATGGCTGAATAAGATGAGGCCATTTGGCTCTGTTGTGCGGAAATCAAATGAGATGGAGCCGGTTTTCTTGGCATTCCACTTGGGCAAAGAGATGAAAGACTCTGGGGTTTCAAAAGTGATTGGGTCTAAAGTTGCAACGTTTTCACATTTAAATGCCACCACTCCGTGGATTTTCATCTTAGGATCTCCTTGCTTGGCAAGTCGAGATAATTCCAATCTTACATCATTATTTTTATATACAACCTGTGGGCAGAGAAACAAGACTTCATATTTAAGTATGTGGAACTTGTCAGCACTTCATGCAACGTTCAAGCATGTGAAGACTTGAATTTATAGAATTTATTTCATTATTGCTTTGTGCTTTTAAAAATAAATCTAAGAATTGAGGTTGTTCCATTTTTCCCAAAATTAAGTAATTGAAAAATCAGACATGTTTTTTTAGATAGGTCTCCCAAGAGGGACAGCTAATTATACAGCTACTGATATAAATATATTCATTAAATGTATTTACCTTGCAAAACAATTATGTCAAGTTGATGTAGAAAGCATCCTGAAATTTCTCCAAATGCCCCCACTAAAATCAAGATTCTAAAGCTCTCTTTTGGCCTGACCCGTGTTAATAGCTGAATCTCTTTGGCCTGGGTTCCTGCTATATAATTTATTTGTAACATATAAATGTCAGGTAAGTGTTCTCCTAAACTCCTATTTCCAAAACACTGTATCTAAAAGGGTAGAGCAGTTCTGGTAGCTTGTGGATAGTCTCAGTGCCTTTTGCACATCAAATGACACAGGAGGCAAACTCAGAGCTCATAACAATATATACATCTATTATATCACATTTACTAGACATTTAAGTATAAAGTATAAAGAGAGAATTGTACCTTTTTTCTAAGAGCTGTGTATGATAGATAATATTTCTAAAATCCATAGACTTGAGGGTGAATTATATCTATGACAAGATAAGTATAAATCCATCTAAGGGACCAGAAATTATATAGCTAATAGTCACCAGATTTTAAATTCATTCATCCACAAATAATATGTGTACACATTGGGAAAAATGTACAGCATGTATCTGATTGTTCAAGGGTTATGATGTCAACTAAGCCAACACTCTAGGAATTTCTTAGAAAGTCATGGCTAGTTGAACTAAGATGTGATGATGTGTTAGCTCAAACCAATGAGCTTCTTGAGATGATTTCTTAGTGAATTTTTTCTTTGCCAGTGAATGAGAATACAAGCTCTGGGACTGAATTCAGGGCTCAGATTTAGGTACAAGTAGCACAAGAAGTGTCATCTCTCCAAGCATTATTTTGCTCCCTTAGAAAGGTAATACTTCTGGGGCTGGAGAGATGGCCTAGCGGTTAAGAGCGTCGACCGCTCTTACAGAGGACCCGGGTTCGATCCCCAGCACCCACATGGCGGCCGAGAGCCGTCTGAAACTCCAATTCCAGGAGAACTCCAGTTCCAGGGGAATCCGACACCCTCTTCTGACTTCCGCGGCATTACACGACACGGGTACACAGACCTGCATGCAGACAGTACATTCACACACATACAGAAATAAAAATTAATAAAAAAAACAATAAATAAAAAGGTAATACTTCTGCTGGGCCTGGTGGTGGTGCACGCCACCACCACTAGGGAGGCAGAGACGGAGGCAGGTAGATCTCTATGAGTTCAAGGCCAGCCTGGTCTACAGAGAGAGTTCCAGGCCAGCTGGGACTAAAGGGAAACCCTGTCTCAAAAAAAAAAAAAAAAAAAAAAAAAAAAAAAAAAAAAAAAAAAAAAAAAAAGAGAGAGAGATAACACCACAGGATTATTGTAATAAATAATTAAAAATGCATGTGAATAAAAAAATCTATATAAAGACAATTGAAAGTCAACTGTTTTGTAAGACTTTTATCAGCAATATATACCTAGGCAAGAATATATTACCATCTCTTTGTCATATCAAGAGTTTTACCTCTACATTTTCCTCCACTTGGAAAAATGTTAAGAAATGAAACCCTCTCACACAATTGGTTTTTATATTTGATTTTCACCAAATAAATAAGTCACATCTTTTCAGTGCTGAGCCTGCAGTTTCGGTTTTCCTTTATCTTCAAGCAGGATTACTATAAAGAGTATGATATCCTTTATTCTCTGAATAAATATGTTCAGTGACTTAACAAGCACCTACTGACAACAAAAGAGGAAATGAATTTAAGCAATAACAAAAAGGAATTACATTAATTCTTAAGGATCCTGTCTTAAAAAGAGAAAGAGCTATTAAGCCTGGGGACAGTTGATTTAGGATTGTCTTTCTTTGGAGATCTTTAGCAGTAGAGAAAATGCTTTTCATGGGTGATTTTCCAAGATTTAAGACCTTTCATCATGGCTTTCCTGCTGCTCAGCCTGTTAATTTTTCATTTCTCGTGGCTTATATATTAATATTTGGAGACAGTTTGGGTATTCATTAGGATTAAACATTTTCTTATGTGCATAATAAAGCTTATCACAATTACTTCCTCTGACCTACATTTTGTAATTATTCTATTTTCACCAATGTTAGATGTACCCTTAAAATTACCTGAATCTAGTTCAATTAGAATGAGTGGCCTGTAATTATTCACAATCTTCTTGAAAGTCATGTGTAAGCTGATTTTGCTTTTCTGAAATAACTCAATGCTCAATCTCAGGATTACTCAAAATTGTTCATGTGATTTTTGCTATGTAGGAAGTGATGATTTAACTTTTAATTTGAACAAACATATATATATGTTTATATGTATTGTATATATTATCAATCTAGCCACTGACTAAATATTCATGTAGGTCTGTTGTGAGAGCAAAGTTTTTTGGTGGATATTGATTTATTACTTCCCCACTTCACTGACATCTCACTAGAAAACAGCTTTTAGATTTCTGTTTTACTTTTTGGTCTGACATGTATGTTCAAGGCATTGTAATGAAATCTTTCCATTTTATTCTGTTTGTGAAGGAGTTAAAATATGCCTTCCAGTTTAATATGCAAGAATAGAAAATTAATTATATGTATTTCTTCATTCCTGGGCTTGAAATTTGAGGTTCATAATATAGAATATTGTATCTGATCTTGAAAAAAATTGGCTCACAATGGAAAGAAAACAAGTAAGTTAAAGAATGTATACCTGACCTTCCATAGATAAATTTAGGTTAATTTGCATAATGTTGTCTAAGCTTAGTGGCCTAACCTCTGTGTGTCTCATGTTCCTAAATTCTAAAACTAACATGTCAAGAAAAAAAAAAGCTTCTCTTATTCCTGAATTCTTGGGCATTTTCTCCCCTTTGATGTATGTGATTTGGGCAGAATTAGAGACATCACATTTTTCCATCTGTTATGATTTTTCTAGTTGTAGGTTTAGAGCAGAAGATACTGTTCTGAATTTGGAGATGCAATGAAACACAAGTCCATTAGAAAACAAGCTTGCAGCACCTTAAGGTGTACAGAGATGCCTTAAGGTGTATGTCAAAAGTTTATGCTGATGCTGGCAGGTGATATAGTTAAGGTTCATTTAGAAAATGAAAGGATGTGGAATGAGTGGGAAAACAATTATCCCTCATGGGTAAAGACTTTTTAAAATAAAGATGTGCATCAGAGATGTCTGTGTGGCTCTTGAATTAACCTGCACTGATGAAGGCCTTTTAAACATGGACATTGACAAACCTGCAAAAGCAGAGATTCAGACTTGTGATAAGCTGGCTAGCAGACATGGATGGCTCATTTTAATTCATTTTGGTTTCCCTTCCATCTTTGAGAATGATAACAAGTGAGACTGCTTACTTTTTTCTCACAAGTAGGATTTGTCCATGCATTCTCACTATATGTTAATTCATTTGTCTTAAAATACAACCAGCAGCTAACCCATAAAGGTTGCAAGTCTGGGGTATAAGTTGAACTCCAAAATGGCAAGAAAATTTTACTTGAATGGCATGATGAAAGAAACAGCTCAGAAAAGAAATAAAGCTGTTTCCAAACTATCATCTCCAATATTATGTATTATTTTGAAGTTATGTTTGAATTTCATGTTCAATTCATTCAGATAAGCACACTTAAGATAATATAATTTTATTCCCATCCCTGTGCATGTGGCCAATCTGGTAGAATTTAACCTACAGAGAACAGAATAGCTTAGCCTCTCTTCTCTTTAATATCTGCTGATGATCTAGATTAACAATTTGAAATGTATGTATTCACATATATTAAAATATAAAATCTCCATACTAACATACAAATTTATTTATAGTAAATATGTCCAAGTTGATGTCATTGGTATTTATAAAATATGCATATAAATTATAATCTGAAACTCCAATTCCAGGAGAACTCCAGTTCCAGGGGAATCTGACACCCACTTCTGACCTCCGTGGCATTGCACAACACGGGTGCACAAACTTGCACGCAGACAGTACATTTATACATATACAAAAATAAATAAAATAAAAAAAATTTTATATTGTGTTTCTCAAAACTGATGTCTATAATATGTACCAATATATGCTGTATATTGCAAAAATATCTAAGAATATTTAATATTTTTAAAAAACCAAGAATTATTAGCTAAAACATTCTCGAGATCTTACTTCTTTGGTGGTACAATATCCTAGACTAAAAGTACAGCTTTGCACTTAAAATAGGTATTCCAAATGAAGGTAGGGTTATAGCCAAAGTTTTAAAATTGAAAACTAAAATAGATGGTTATTTCATTATTTAATTAAGTAGATAATCGCTGAGCAAGGTGGCACATGCCTGTTATCCCAGGACTCAGGAAGTGGAGGCAAAAGATTATAAACTCAAGGCCAGCTTTCACTTCCTAGAGAATTGCAGGCCAGGAGGATTATGTCTCAAAACAAAAACAAAATGGATAAAATTAAACACATTCTTCTATGTCCTTACCATCATGGAGAGACAATTACAAAACAAAAGTAGAACTGTGGTCACTTTTTTGCCCTAAGGATCTAACACAATACCCTCTTCTAGTAACAATATAATTTTAGTTGAAGTCAACTGACCACAGGACATATGAGGTTTTTGCTTTGATGGGACTGTGAGACAAAGATGTTATTGTTGGCAAAGTAACTGAGCCACTGGGGTGGGCCATGCTTCTGTGCAGTACAGAGGTAAGGGCTGTAGAGATGGGAGAAAGGGCTGTATTCAGACAAGCACACACAGCCCAATATGATGTCAATAAAATGTTCTTAGCACTGACACAGTGCTAAGGGAAAGAATACGAGGAAGTTTGAAAGAAAAAAGGGTTTATATTGGGGGCGATTTTCCTAATCTAATCCTCTTTGTAGATAAAGTCTTTAGCTAAATCAGTCACTTTATCACCCCAAAATAACAAAACTCATTATAAAATATAAAAATAAACATCAATAATATCATTTCTCAACAAAAGCTTGTGACATTTACCTTGATACCAATATTACTTAGAATCTGGAAAAGAAAAAAAATAACAATATTTTGTTTAAGCAATGTGGGGAAATATTTTTCATAGACCCAGGAAGGCAAATGTATCTTATTCATAAAGCAACAGAAAATCATTGCTGCTGTGTCAGTCCAAGTACCACCACTCATTAAACTAAAGCTATGTAGATAACATTGGATGCCACCTAATGAAAGCTAACCTTGGAGTGAAAAGACTGAAGTGTCTATGTTAACTCTTCTACTTAATGAAGTTTCAGTGGCTGTGTGAGTATTCAGCAAAAGACCGTCATTATAACAAATAGTAATGTTTATTTTTCTCACATTAATGATTGCATATTGTCTGGGAAATTAATATTAGAAAATGGACTACAAGTTTCAATAAATTGAACTTTGAGAGTTTTTTAATTTATTTTTATTTTATGTGTTGCATGCATTCATGTGCACCACAAGGCCAAAGGACTCACGGTCTTAGCTGCTGAGCCAATTCTCCAGCCCCAGGTTTTATCTTAAAATTCAAACATAACTGATATTCTTATTTTTAACCAAGGAAACCCATGCTCAGAAAAACCTAAGGAATTTTAGCATCATTCTTCTGTCATAAATGAGATTTCAATGTTCTTTAAAAAAAAACAAAGAAACAAAACAGTGAGCTATCCGATCTGTCAATATAGAGGCCTTGAACAACTACAAACAAAAAGCAGTTCTCTTTAATCCTCTTTCATCAGAAAAGGCACTTCAGAGGGAATCACAGCTTAATAAAGGGAAATTCCACAACTGTATTACCTTCATAATAACTGATGCCTAAATATGAAACTGGAAGTCCTGAGGGGGGCAGGGCTCGCAGTAATTTTCCCTACTGATGACATTTATTAAGACACTGAATAAGTTAACCAGAAACAATAACCTGCAGTGTTTACTGTTATTTTGAAAGTGAGAGATATTTTTAGCACAAGTCCCTCCTGAACCTGGAGAAGTAACACACCATAAATTAGGGTTTAAAGTTTCTATTCCAAGCTAGCGGCAGCTGCTAAAAAGGGCACTGTCTGGTGACTTTGTTCAAATAAGTGTTAACATGCCTTTCTCAATGAGGGAAAAATAACCATAATTATTGCTTATTTGTTAAACTTATTTTCCCATGAACCAATAATAGATTTGAACTAATAACAAAACAGTGACAGAAATGTCATATCTAGACTAGCCAATAAATATTTTGCATTCCCATGTTCTTGAGCTCAATGAGATTTCTTCCACCTTACAATTTTATAGTTTTCACAAGGGACTTGCCATTACGATAAGTACAAAATACATAATTTAGTTTGTGTACATATGCATATTTATTGTGTATATATACATATAAGTATCTCATATGTATATGTACTATATATATATACACATCATAAAATAAATTATCATTTACTATAAAGTCTACCTTTCCTTATTATTTAAGGAATAAAGTGTTTGGCGTATACTAAAATTCTGACATTTTTTATCCCATTTTCATCATGTTCAACATTGTCACCACTTTTAAACTTAGAAAATCCTCCCCAGAAGAAAAACTGTTGATGTAAAATACTTATTACTTTAACTGTGTGTGTGTGTGTGTGTGTGTATGTGCGTGCGCGCGCACGCGTGTAACTTTTTTTTTTTTTTTTTTTTTTTTTTTTTTTACCTTTTTAAGACGGTCTCCCTGTAGCCCCAGCTGTCCTGGAACTCACTCTGTAGACCAGGCTGGCCTTGAACTCACAAAGATCCACCTGCCTCTGCCTCCCAAGTGCTAAGATTAAAGGCGTCACGCGCGTAACTTTTAAGTGGATTTGTTCCCCTTTCCCTACCCCCATCCCATCCCAGATCATGCCTTCTGCCATAACTGTCCTGCATCTTTCTCTGTCTTTTTTTCATTTGATATCAGTTCCATTTTTTTAAACAGGATCTTTTATATTTTGAGTTTCCTTCTGGTTCCATCGATCGTAATTGAAATATGGTAATAAATCGTAGCCATTCCATCTTAGAAAGATATACTGTAAACAAGTCTTGGCATATTAGGCATTATAGAAGCAGCTAGAAGTGTTCAGATTGAGGATAATTTTAATGTCCAGAGGTGGATCTGAATGTGATCAAAATATATTGTATGGAATTCTCTGGGAGACAATAAAGTATTTAAAAAAAAAAAAAAAGAAACAAAATTTAGAAGCTGCCTTTGCTGAAAAGCATTGATTCCTAACCTGTGTCCACCAGGTAACTAAACACAGGATAAAAGCCATGCATTGGGGGGCTGGAGAGATGGCCTAGTGGTTAAGAGGTTAAGAGTCCTGACTGCTTTTGCAGAGGACCTGGGTTCGATCCCCAGCACCCACGTGGCGGCTGAGAACCATCTTTAACTCCAGTTCCAGGGGAATCTGACTCCCTCTTCTGACCTCCGCGGCATTGCACGACACGGGTACACATACCTGCATGCAGACCGTACATTCATACATATAAAGAATAAATTAAAAAAATTTTTTTTTAATTTTTAAAAAGCCATGTATCGGGTCCTTCTCTTTTCTATCTCCTTTCTGCTGAGGGCTTACCTTCTGCACAAAGGCAAACTCGTCACTCAGAGTGTGGCTCTAATCTATTTCACCTCCCCATCAAAGCTGAAGGCACAGAGATAATTCAGTGTCTTAAACAGCAGTTACACTGAAGTCAAGGAACAGCAGAAACTCCAAAGACATTTACTGCCCCCCCACCTCCCTCTCAAACCCCAATGAATGAAGGCAGTTATCCACAGAGTGAAGATGCATGCTGGGGCAGAGTAACCACCCCCTGACAACTAGATGGACCCCTCAGTGGATGACAGAGGTGTGAATTCTCTTCTAACTATCTTGTTGAGTGGATAAAGCAGTCACCAAGCACACAGCTTCTCCAGCTTGTGTTAAGCATGAATACCTCTTGCCCCCTACCCCATTTCTTCACTTAGTTAAGTCTAAAGCTCATATCAAAATCCTGGAGGAGGGACTTGGGAGGTTGTCACTGGAAACTTTTATTTGTTCATTTTCCCAATGCAGGCCTCTTCTCCCCAAAATGGTACATTAAGGACAATTGCAAGACCTAACCTGTTCAAGCCTCCAGATCCTGGGATTTTGCCCTAAACACTTGTTTTGCTTTTTATTTTATTTATTTTTATGTGTATGAGTATATTGTCTGCATGCAGGTTTGTGCACCCATGTGGTGCAATGCCACGGAGGTCAGAAGAGGGCGTCGGATTCCCCTGGAACTGGAGTTAAAGACGGTTCTCAGCAGCCATGTGGGTGCTGGGGATCGAACCTGGGTCCTCTGCAAGAGCCGTCAGCACTCTTCACTGCTAGGCCATCTCTCCAGCCCCAATAGTTCTGTTTTATGACTTTTGTTTAAGATGAAAAGTCCAACTTGGTTCCCATCAATGCTTATTTACTTGAATTTACACAATTTTTGTACTCTTCCTTTTCCCATTTATTTGTAAGGTTTGCCATATGTTAGAACTTTTAGTCACAAAGTTCTGAGTTTTCTATTTTGTCTCAATGAACTATTGATTATGATTCCTTTATAATACATTCTACTATATTGCACACCTTCAAATGAAATCATTTTCATTATTTATTCTATAATGTACATATATTATGTCATATGGTGTTTTGTTTTCTCTACGGACAAGATAATATAGTAAGAGAACTATTTAACGGCTTTGCTCTTCCTGTCCAAAATATAACAAGTTATACATTAAAATTCACTTAAAGGGACTCTTTTGATTTGTATCTGTTATTTGTTTATTGAGACCTGGTCCTGCAGTTTATTGCCAGCTGGTCTTGAACTCAAGATCCTCTTGCCTATCTTCTGAGAGCTGAGATTATAGGCATACATGCATACACTGCTATGTCAGGCTTTAAAAGGAATTTTGAATAGCAATAACATACGACTTGCTTAGAATTATATTTCTATTAGTATAGTTATTAATAAAGTTATATTTTACAAAAGAGTACACTTTCTATTTAAACATATCAAGGTATCAGGGTTCATGCTCTAAAAGTATTTTCTTTCCTGATCTCCAGATATATGACTACAGAAAGAAGCCATGACAAAGGAAACCTGTCCACTGTATTCTGACAGTCACAAAGCACAATGAGAGTTTCTGCAGTAGAATGCCAGGAACCAGTGCCTGTGCACTGGAGATCCTTGAGGGTGGGATAAATTACTTCTTTCGAATGGCATCTCATCAAGAGGTGAAGCCACTTTCAAGGGTCACACAGCTTGTCTGAAGATAGTCTGAATGTTGTCAGCAAGGACTTGGTACAGCCTTGTTAATCCTGCGTCTTCTTTCTATGGGATTGTTGTCTTGTTTTCCTTTACATGATGATTATCAGCAGTTAAGTCTGGAGGACTCCATTAACCCTTCTCAATCTGTGCCCTTGGGATCTGGATATCTAATCGCTAGATGAGCCAAAGAGTGGGCCTCCCCTTTCTTTCCCTGGCTGTCTGCCTGAACTGCTCACCCAATCCTCTACCTCACAGAAAACAGACAGGAGAAGCCATCATTTAAGATGGAAAAAGTGTTGGCTATAGCACGTGCTATGAAAAGATTTTGCAAAGTAATTTGTGCCTGAGGGTTTGAGTAAATCTGTTATACAATTTTAAGACTATCTCATAAATGAAATGCAGACAGCATATTTGTAAGGTTGTTTCTGTTTGAACAGCCATAGATAAGTTTACTTAACCCCTATACCACCTTGGGTAAGATATCCTTCCCTCTGAAGCAGTTTCCTTTTTCTCAAATAAGGGTGTTAAACCTTGCTTTTCAGTGTTATTTAAACACATATAGATATGCAGTATAAATGTTCTGCCTCGGGCACCAAGCAGAGTGTAGCTATTGTAACCACTCTGATCTTAAAAGTGCAAGGCCCTAAACATTAAGGTTTTAAATATCTAAGAGGAGCCTGCTTCTTATTTACATAAATAAATGACCACTTCCCTGAAAAGCAGTCTCCAGTAAGTACTTCCCCATCTTCAAATGTGATGTCTGCATAGATACCCCTAAAGTCTTATTTTCCATGAAGGCTGCATTCTGTTAGATAACACCAACTGAGCAAATAATGTTTAAGACATACTTAAGTTAGCTGGGTGTGATGGTACACACCTTTAACCCCAGCACTCAAGAGGCAGAGGCAGGCAGATCTCTGTGGAATTGAGACCAGTCTAGTCTTCAGAGCAAGGCCCAGGCCAGCTGGGGCTACAGGGAGACTCTGACTAAAAAACAAACAAACAAAAAGCAAAAAAGAAATACTTAAGTTAGTCATTTAAAATTTATCATGAGCACCTAAGCCAGAAAATGAGGCAGCCTGTGAAAACACACTGTTAGTGTCTAGAACTACAGCTTGAGGCAAAATACATGTTGCATTGAGCTTGTAACTAAGGTGAAACATTTGGCACGTCTTAGGTTTGTTGAAAACTTGATCGTATATAATTGTAGTTCATTTTTAACTTCGAAACCCTTAAAAAGTATGCAGGCACCAAATTGAGAACTTTTATTTTTCAATTATGACTGCTAAGTACTAGGATATTTCATTTTAATGTGATCTTTAATTACTTCCTTTGGAAGGTCCCCAGTGCTTCAGATGTCAGATGGGGTGTGCCTTTTGCCAGAGGTTGCTTAGCTCACTGTTTATTTAATGAATGGGGTTTTATGTGCAGCTGAATTTCTCATGGCGCATGTTAGCGAACCTTGGCAACGTTTTCACTGGAGAACTAAGCGTGCTGGCCCTGCGGAAGCTCAGTCAGTTCCCTGGCAGGAGCAGGCCTTTGCCAAGAAAAACTCGCTAAAAGAAAAATACGAATAACAAAGTTGTTCACAATCCAAGGAAAACCGCCTTTGGTGTCTGGAGTCAATGAGTGCTGATTTCAGATACCTGCAATATACTAAGAATGGGAAAGTGGAGAAGGCTTTTTAAGTTTATGGGAAAATCAGGTATGGTACCCCCAGGCTTTAAAGAAAGATGCATAGCTTTTTTGTGTGCCTGGAAAACTCAAACATATAGGTGCCAGGAAAGATAAAATATTGTCATGCAGTGTCTTCAGCTTCCTCCCTTTGAAGAGGTATGCACATAAGGTTCTAGAATATATGAGTTTTGAAATTTCAAATAATAAGTAATAATTGAATAATTTTTAAATGTCTAAAGCAGTTACTGAGCAACCTAGATCCAACGTGCACATGGCTACATTGTTTCCAAAGTTTCAACCAGATACCTAGACATTCTATGGTATAAACATTAGTTACCAGGCACATTTTTTTTTTTTTTTCTTTTCGAGACAGGGTCTCTCTGTAGCCCCAGCTGTCCTGGAACTCTCTCTGTAGACCAGGCTGGCCTTGAACTCACAAAGATCCACCTGCCTCTGCCTCCCAAGTGCTAGGATTAAAGGCGTGTGCCACCAGTTTTCTGAGGTATGGGAACAGGAAAATTCTGTGACATGTCATATGGGCTCTGAAGAGTCCTAAATCTGTTAGAAGATAATTAATTTTTCACTCAGAGATAGTACATTATCAGGGCTGGAAAGATGGCCTGCTCTTCCAGAGGACCTGCGTTTGATCCCCAGCACACACATGGCAGCTGAAAACCGTCTTTAAACTCCAGTTCCAGGGGAATCTGACACCCTCTTCTGACCTCTGAGGCATTGCACAACACAGGTGCACAAACCTACATGCAGGCAGTACATTCATACACATAAAAAATAAATAGTAAAAAATTAAAAAAAATTCAATATTATCTTGAGAAAATAAACATGAGTCTGCATCATTTATTTTAAACATAGTAATAGCACTTTACTCATCTTACCTATGGAACATGGCATTCATTCCTGTGCAGAAGAAAGGTCAGTCCAAGTTCTCTAGTCTCAATATAATTGTCCTAACTCTTAACACTCTGCACTCAACTACGCCAAGTCCCAGCCCCCTTCCTCTCTAGAACAGCAACGTCCACATCAGGCCTGCTGTCACTTTCTCTTGCCAAAAATCCTTCCTCTTTCCCTTCTAACTTCCCGCAGCTTTCCCGCACTCTTGGACAGTGAGTGGCCTGGCTGGCTGCAGGATTCCTGTTTGTTTGGTGCCAATTCATTTATTTATTCATAAGTTCAGAGCTACGCCTATCAGCACACAGATGCTGACTCAATCAAGGCTTGCTGGGCTACCTTGGTGGCTAAATGGACAGGTGTTCTCCAACCCAGCCCTCACCACTTGGCTCTGTGGTGAAAAAATTCTCAGCAGTTTGTTAGAGCTGGCCATTTATATTAGCTCTGCTCTAACTGCATCGATCTTGCCTCAATCATCCAGTGTGAAATGGAATATGAAATATAAACCTGGGCTGGTATGTTGCCTGACAGAGCATTAACGTGAGCCAATATAGCAATAATACTCAACCACCAGAACTTTCTACATTCCCCCTGCTTGTTGAATTATTATATAAACTTAAATCTCTTACTAAAAAATTCAGAAATCAAAACAAATAGTATGTCAATGCAATGGTTTAAGCAGTGGATGGGAAAAATTCTATGATGACCAAATATGGACAAGTGAATAAACACAGAATTAGTATAATCAATTCTTTTTCTACAATTTGACAATGTCCTGGCACAGTGTTACAATATACTGTTTTTATAGGCTTAAAGAGCTCTTTCTGGTTATCTGTGGAAATGTGTTTATTAAAACAAGTGCCAATAACTCAGAATTTTATGGTGTCATTAATAGATGTCATTAAATTTAGAACTACAATGCACTATTAATTTTTAAGGTCTAGTAGTCAGTCATTAAGTAAAACACTTTTATCCAAAGGACAGTGATGGCAGATAGAGTGTTTAGTCAGACACGGTTCCCTGCACTTTGCTTCCTTTACTTCTCACAGGCAGCTCCTGAAATAGAACGGGCTCTCTGTCACGTCTCTAATTCTGAAAAGCACATTCTTGTTTATGTGCACAGGTGCCAACATTGACTGTAAACATGTGTGAACATTTGTGTGAATGCGTTTGCAGAGCGCATGCATTCCTAGGTGTCCTTCCACGGGTGCTGACCAGTTTTTCTCTCTTTTTAAGAAAGGATCCATCATTGGCCTGAAATTCATGAAATAAGCCATGCTGACTGGAACAGTGAACAAGGAGTTTGCCTCCCTAACTCTGGGATTGCCAGCATGAACACTATGTCTGGAATTTAGTTGTTGTTGTTGTTTTATACAGGGTCCTTTTATCCTAGTCAGCCTGGAACTCTCTATGTATACCAGGATAGCTTGAATCTCACAGAGATCTGCCTGGCTTGGCCTTCTAACTGCTGGGATTAAAGGCATGCACCACGAAGCCAAGTCCTTTACCAATTATCTATCTCCTCAAACTTCTGAGTAGCACTTACTAAGATGGCCTGTGGCATTGTGCTACACAGAAACTGTGGTAAAATTGGGATGCTCATTTCACAGACAAGGTAAGTGAACTAACAAAGTCAGAAGAGCAGAATCCAATTTGAATTCTAAGCAGTCAGTATCCAGAGACCCTTTTCTTAACTACATAGTAGAGGCAAACCAAGTCTGCCCAAAGATGAACTAATCTATCTTGGTCTTCCCTCAGCCCCAATCCTAGTCAACCACACAGTACTGCTAACTTTCCATTATACTGACTCCAAGAATAAAGACCCACCCTTTGCTTTTATAGTAACTAGTCAAATTTTATAATTTTTTTTAGTTTTTTTTTTAGTTTTTGTTTTTCTGACAGAGTCTTGCTAGTCCTAGCCTGCCTAGGACATAGCTCAGGCTGGCCTCAATCTCTCAGGGATCTGCCTGCCTCTGCCTCCCATAACCAGGTTCAAAGGCACATGCCTCCACACCTGGCTTGTTTATTATTACTTTTATTTATGTGCCTAGAGTCATGCCCGGAAGTGTGTAAGTCTACCCTTGTCCTGCAATGCCCACAGAGGTCAAAAGAGGACATCATATCCCCTGGAACTGGAGTTACAGACAGTTGTTAGCCTCCATGTGGATACTGGGATTGAACCTAGGTCCTCTGCAAGAGCAGCCAATGTTCTAACGGCTGAGCCTTCTCTCTAGGCCCCAGGAACTAGTCAAAATTTTAAGAGGTGAGGGTGGGAGATTCTGAGTGATTTTCTATTGAATCTAAAAAGCAAACATGCCAGCTGACTAGCTTTGGAAACTCTGACACACTCTAGTCAGCATGTAACCCATGTGGAAACCAGACTTAAAGATTTACAGTTTTTTTTTTTTTTTTTTTTTAATTTTCTTCAAAATTTTAACAAAGAAATAAACAGTAGCTTCCAAGTCTGGAGAATGCCATTAAAATCAGCCCCTTTGTCCACTGCTGCTGGACTTAGTACTAATGAAAATGCTCAGCCAGTATGGAATGTGATATGAAATATAAGCTGTCTAAAATTACAGCTTGGATTACAAACAAAAGAGCAAAGGGCTTAAAGGAAAGCCTTGAGACCTTATTTAATAAACCAGTCCTCTCAGGTAACTGGCGTTCACAAGTCACACTGTCCTTTGCAAGTGAATATCTAATTAGCTGGTTTATAACTGAATGCGAAAGGCCAGAAT
This sequence comes from Rhizomys pruinosus, assembly GCA_009823505.1. Classification (NCBI taxonomy): domain Eukaryota; kingdom Metazoa; phylum Chordata; class Mammalia; order Rodentia; family Spalacidae; genus Rhizomys; species Rhizomys pruinosus. Next base: position 4,275,267 of record VZQC01015407.1, read on the forward strand.
GCAAAACAACAACAAAATTTCTATTGATCCTACTGTAGACTATTTGTCATTCATTCATTTTCTGGGCACCTATCATAAGCCAGTATTAAGAAAGTGAGAGTTGGCTGGTTAAGAGTGTGTACTGCTCTTCCAGAGGCCTCATGCTTCCTTCCCAGCATGCATGTCAGCCCGCTCCTGTGCCTGCAACTTCTGCTGCAGTGGACCCAATGTTTCTGACCTCCCTGAACCCCGGATCTCGTGTGCACATACCCACACAGAGTGACACAGGCATACACACAATGAAAAAAGCATTTTAATGCAAATTTGCCTCTTGGAAAAATGTTTTTGTAGAAAGGAGGAACAGGTGCAGGTAAGAGACTACTGAGGGGAAAAAATACAGGCCAAGAGTCCAGGAGAAGTAAATGTAAAAAGCTTTGATTTCCTGCAAAAGAGTGGATGTTTCCATGGCACTGGTAACTAAGCCAATGCTGTTATTGATATTCTGATAACTGAGAGCTATAATCCTTTTTTTCTTCTGTTACTTTTTTATTTTTTTCATTTTTTAACAATAAGTAATAATTTATGAGTACAAGCATCCTTCACGTAAAACCAATTTGCAAGCAGTTGTGCCCAAACCCACACAGCCCAAGCTTCTCACCATCCAGCTGGGGGTCTTGTATGTTCAGACAAGTTGATCAAATGAGTGTCCAGTCTATATTGTTGTAGTTTCACCATTCACCCCAATCGCAGCCCTTACATTCTACCACACCCCCTCTTCCACAGATAGTTCCCTAGGCTTAGAAAAGGGGCACAGGTGGACAAGAAGCAAAACAGTCTACTTTCTCTGGAGCTGTCGTTTTGGACTCTGGTCAATTCTGGCTGTTTCCTTTCATGGGCTGACAGTTTGTCCAGGAATAACCTTTCAATCCTACTAATGAAGCATAGGCAATTAGATATATAGGTATTTAAATAGTACTAATTTTTATGGTAGGTTACTTTGGTATAGACACAGATATTTGGATGATATTTTAATCTATGAATTACATTTTTTTTCTGTAAAATATGACAGGGTCTTACTGTGGCTTATAACATCTCCTAACCGCTAGAGGATGTGACCTTGTGGCATCAGCCATGGGTTATTCCTCCAAGGAGAGAGCTAATAGCCAATTAGATTTGGCATATATGGGCATATGGCTGTCACTGATGCACAGTATTTCCAGGCAGGTGAGGTGTAGCTGGTACTTATGAAGGAGTCTTGCTTGACTCAAGGAGACCTATATTTGCTTTATTGGTTTAGTGGCCTTTGTTAACACTCTCTGGTATTATATCTGGTATTATATTATATCTTAGTCTCTCCAGAGACCAACTGTACACTTGCAAGTGCGGTCTCAATACATTTTTTCCCATCTTACATCAGGTCTTTGACAGCAGGGCCTTATCGCCTCTCTTGCAGGTATCCCAGCTTATAGGCAAGAAGCCTTTAACTTTCGGTGGGGGGCTTGGATCCCCTGGCCAACATCTCCTTGGTAGAATAATTCATTGCTGATATCAGAGCTCTCCTGTATTAATATATTTTGCTTAAGTGCACAGCTTAAGGAGACTTTAGTATTATATTTGGATCTGAATAGAGAATAATCCTTTTCACAGTCCTATGTCTATTAGTTAAAGAAGGCAGTTTTACCGGTTTTATAAGAGATTATCTCTATGACAGTTGGCTCCAATTTACAGTTAGAGAACCACCTCATCATCATCATATTCCTCCTTGTTCTGTGAAGGCGAGTTATAATCCTTATTAGAATGAATCATATATGATGATACATAACAAGCAGGTCTTCACTCTCACCATGAATCCAGTATTCAGGGAGACTTTTGTGGCTTATGGATTTGAGATTGTTTTCAACATATCCTGAAGATGACCTATTCCAGAAGTCTCACACTTAGCTTTGCATGTTAGCCTTGCTTTGTGGATGGTTTGAAGGGTAGAAAGTAGCCCTAAGTTTGGAAGTTGCACAGATACCTGTCCACTGATTACGTAAGAAATGGTGCATGTATGTGCTTATGAAGCTGTCTAGACAGGAGGGAAATAGATCAAACAGGCAGTCAGGATATGGTGGAGGCTGGACTCGTATTTTAAGGCAAGCTTGGAGCCCAGCACCGTCCACAATGTTCATAGTATCCAGAATCTTGTGCTGTTAAAAGACCACAGAGTGGGTTATTTTGATATCAGAGCATTTTTTTCTTGCTAGGTCACCTTGGGTCAGGGAAAAGCATGTGCCTTAAAACCTAATAATATGCTAGATAGTTTTAAATATTTTGTCAGAGAAGTGCTTTGGACACTCACTAATTATAATATTCATCTGTTTGTTAAGCAAATTGTAGGAGATCACTTGGCAAGGACTCTTTGATAACTAGGTTTAGCTCAAAACTGAATGTCCATCTATACTGGGCACTCTGCCCGCAAAGCTTTTATCCAGGTATGGATTCACACACCTTTAATCCTAGTACTCAGGAGGCTCGAAGTCAGGCCTGTGTACATAGAAAGGCTACAGGGAGACCCTGTCTCAAAAAATAAAATAATAAAATAAAACAAAATAAAAATAAAAGTTTTCATTGTGAACTTTGACCTGATTTCTGGAATCTGTTTTTTGAAGACTCTAGCTGACACTAAGAAGACTCTAAGGAGATATTCCGTTATTACAGTATGACATGTTCATCACAGTGATACCAATTAAAGAGTAGTTAGCACAGGGAAGGTCAGCACAGTAGGAATTTGAAGAATAGTATCAAGTTTTGTGGCTGATACAACGTGAGGAACAAGGAAGACAGTTTCTTGGGGTTCACAACCTTTACCATCTTAATTCCTAATTGTCTTGGTGGACTTCTGTCTAGTATACTATTTCTTTTTTTTTTTTTAATTATTTATTTTTTATGTGTATGAATGTACTGTCTGCATGCAGGTCTGTGCACCCATGTCATGCATGGCCACGGAGGTCAGAAGAGGATGTCTGACTCCCCTGGAACTGGAGTTAAAGACAGTTCTCAGCCGCCATGTGGGTGTTGGGGATCGAACCTGGGTCCTCTGCAAGCGTAGTCGGTGCTCTTAACTGCTAGGCCATCTCTCCAGCCCCTATTTCTTTTCTTTTTAAAAACTATTTTGCTCACTATTTTTATTTTATGTGTCTGGGTATATATATAATTGCACTTGTGTCATACAATGCCCACGGAAGTCAGAACAACTTTGTTAGATGCCTGGGAACTAGACCTATTGATGGTTGTTAGCAGACCATGTGGGTGTTGGGACTCCAACCTGGTCTTCCACAAGAACACCCAATGCTCTTAACTGTTGAACAATCTCTCCAGCCCCACTATTTTACTATTTTTCTTCTTGTCCTTGATGAATACACTTGAGAAACATATAGTTTTGCTCATTTTTGAGCCTAATATGATATTTTTAAAGTCCACAGTGAGATTAATCAATGAGAGTTTACTTTTTTTGTGTGTTTGTAAAAGTCGCCCTATTTGAAAGGAAAGTATGGGCCGGGCGTGGTGGTGCACGCCTTTAATCCTAGCACTTGGGAGGCAGAAGCAGGTGGATCTCTGTGAGTTCGAGGCCAGCCTGATCTACAGAGTGAGTTCCAGGACAGCTGAAGCTACAGGGAGACCTGTCCTCAAAAGACAAAAAAAAAAAAAAAGAAAACGGGGGGGGGGGAAGGAAACTTTAAAAGGACTGGTGTACTTAAAAAAAAAAAAAATTCAACAAAGGTTACCCATAAATCACAGGGCAATTACTGAGCAAAGGGCTCAAGTAATTCCAGGAGGTTCTTGTCATAGAAAAAGAGAGAAAACATTTGGATGCTTGGCAAATAGCGTAAAAGAGGGGAAATAAAGGGAAAGGAGTGGCAGTGTCCTCCCCACTGGAGCTGAACCTCGAGAAGAGCCAGGCCCACAGAAGACTGGAGAATGTAGAAACAGTGGCCTTCCGACTCCTCACAGAAGCTCTGATCTGTGACAAGGCACACTATACCTTCAAAGGTAGGGAGTGGCTATGCTAATCACGGAAGGAATTATTCTAAGGAACTTTTTTTTTTTGAGACAGGTTATCCCTATAGCCCCAGCTGGCCTGACACTCACTCTAAAGACCAGGTTATCCTTGAACTCATAGAGATTGGCCTGCCTCTGCCTCCCTAGTGCTAGGATTAAAGGTGTGCACCACCACACCCAGGTTAAAGATGGTTCTTAGCCAACATGTGGGTACTGGAAATCGAACCCAGGTCCTTTGCAAGAGCAATCAGCGCTTTTAACTGCTGAGCCATTTCTCCAGCCCCCTAAGGAACTTTCAAAGACTCCACTCACAACAGGATCTGGGGTCTGTTGGTACATCCATGAGAAAATGAGGATTAAGGAACTGGAAGGGCTGGACTTAAGTGTGAGCCTTAAAGAAACCCCAAATTCCCAAGTCCTGAAGGATGGATGCCAACACAGTGACCAAACAAACCCATCATTTTTTGACACTTAAAGCACAGGTCAATATCAGAAAGGAGACAAGGATGCTGGAGAGATAGCTCAGCCTCAGTGATTAAGAGCATCGGCTGTTCTTTTACATACGTGCAGGCAATACACTCCTACACATAAAATAATAAAAAAAACTTTAGAAAAAAGAGATGAGGCAAATGCAGTGGTATGCCAAAATTTCCCACCAGAAATCCTGCCCAGTGTTTGATGACTGAGAGGAGGTGAGTACATTTTATTTTAAAATGTTCTGTTATTTTTATCTTCTGTGTATCAGTGCATCACTTGCATGCTACTATGCCTTTGTCTTGCAATGTTTTCATGTCCTTTAGTGCTCTGACCTCAATTTAGGTTTTTCCTTCAGAAATGGATACTATTGATATTTTGTTATGCACCCAGACATACACACACACACACACACACACACACACACACACACACATGTGCATACACAATGTGCATGACTAGCTATCTGTTTCTCTGTATATATCAGATACTCTTTCTATGGGTATATATGTCATGCATATACCCATGAACCGGAGTTATAGGCAGTTGTTAGCTGCCATGTAGGTGCTGGGAATCAAACCCAGGTCCTTTGTAACACCCTGTGCTCTTAAACACTGAACCATCTCTCTAGCTCCTTAATTTTGTTTTAAATAAATGGTTCTTTCATGTCTGATTTGTCTCTGTTTTTTGTTTATTCTATTGAGCTTTTGTATATTTCATACAACAGTTCTTATTCAAACTTAGATCTTACAGATGGTAAAGCATTTTATAATCATACTTCTTAGTGAGTTTTTTCATATATTGTCCATGTCTTTTGTAAGTGATCTCATTGATCTCAAAGTTAATGATAACAACAATAGCCACTTCTGGTTATTCTTGGTATGAACCAGTTATCATTTTAAGCCATTTCACTATTTTATTTATTTATTTATTATTATTTATTTATTTATTTATTTATTTATTTATTTATTATTCTTTATGTGTATGAGTGTACTGTCTGCATGTAGGTTGGTGCACCCGTGTTGTGCAATGTAGCAGAGGTCAGAAGATGGTGTCAGATTTCCCTGGAACTGGAGTTAAAAACGGTTCTTGGCTGCCACGTGGATGCTGGGAATAGAACCCAGGTCCTCTGCAAGAGCAGTTGGTGCTCTTAACTGCTGAGCCATCTCTCCAGCCCTCATTTTACTAATTATTATAACTACTCCCCAGTGAAAGTTTTGGATCCTCATTTTCAAGCACAGTAACCAAAGCTCAGGAAGTTTAAATACTTTTACCACAGTCATACAGCTAGTAAATGTATTATTCCATTATATCACACTGAATCCTAGCAAATGAATCCTAACAAATGAAGAGAACTGACAAGCTGATTCTGAGTTTGTGGGGAAATGATAGCTTTTTTTTAATACATCTTCAGGATCATTCACACTATCAGACAGACAGACAGACAGACAGACCCTACGGGGCATTGGAAAAGGTTCAAAGCAGGGAGAAAGTTTAATTCCAGAACAGCTTTGCCATTAATTTGTATGAACTGGTCCAAATATCTCTCTGGTTTTCTCATCTGCCTTATGCTTGTCACAGTATTATAAGTATTTCTACCTTGTCTTATTGGCATAGAATTGGGGAATATAAGCTATATTTGATAGCAAATTTTAAGTGCACCGCAATAGTCACATCAAACACTGTATCAGATCTGCAGATGTCGAGGAGACAATGCCAATTTATGAACTCTGTGTCAGAGGCTGGACAAGGTGAATAGGTGGGATGACAAAACAGATGCCACCTCTTGCCACTGAGGCACTCTCGGCCTGAAGGAGGAAGGAAGGAACATGCACAGATGATTAGAATGACAGATACATGAAAAATACAAGGATAAAGATAAAAATGTAACATCCTGCCCACGGTCTGCACCTGGGTTTAAGTGCTTGGATGGAAAATGTATCAGAGGCCTGTGTGATGGTGGTAACTTTCAAAACAGTTTGTGAGAAACATAAACATTTTACAATAGAGAAGTTCGTTTTTAGTTTGTATGAGGAAAGTTGAGATCTTGTAGAGCCTCACAATTCAACATGGTCATATAGTTACTCCACAGTACAAACGTATGAACAATAGGAATGAAGCAGCTTCTCACTGGAAAGTAGAAACTGCACAGACTTCTCCCCAAGGTCCTATAGGTTCTGTCTACCCATAGTATAAATATATATATTCATATATATATGAATATATATATATATATATATATATAGCATTTTTCTCCACAAACTTCTCAGAATCAGTTTGTCAGTTCTCTTCATTTGTTAGGATTCATTTGCTATGATTTAATGTGATATAACGGAATGATAGTTTTTCCTAGCTGTGTGACTTAGGGAAAAGTATTCAAACTTCCTGAGCTTTGGTTTTTATATCTGAAAATGGGGATCCAAAACTGTCACTGGGGAATAGTTAGAATAATTAGTGATATTGGCTGGGCATGGTAGCACGCTCCTTTAATTCCAGCACTTGAGAGGTAGAGACAGGTGGATCTCTATGAGATTGAGGCCAGCCTGGTGTACATAGTGACTTTCAGGTCAACTGGGAATACAGGGAGACTCCCCCCCCCTCTTCAAAGCATAGGGAATATTGTGGAAGAGGGGGTAGAAAGAATCTAAGAGCCAGAGGAGGAAGAGAATATTGAAGAGCACTTCTTATGAGCCTGACTTGGCTGCCACACCTGTGAACTCTCAGCAGCTGTGATTATCTGCATAAGAACTGTACAGGATTGGGCCTATCAGCATTTCATCAAGGAAGCAGGACAAGATGAACTACAAAAAAAGAATAAAGGCAGTGTCCCTGGCCATACAAATTAATTTTCAGATTATAGGTGCATTCCTAAATTGTATTACCCTTTGTATTACTCTTTAACATCAAAGATAGGTCTTTGTTAAGCCAAGGTGAACCATTAAAACTAACTTCCCTAAAAGTCCTCTGGCATCAGTTCAGGGAGGAAGATAGCACACCTCACTATAGGGAATCTACCAAAGAATGCCATTTCACTTATTTAGACAGAATAAAGTGTATGGTTCGTTTAAGTTGTAAACCTGACAGATTTGGGAAGAGGAAACATTGGGTTTGGAATTTCCTCTATTGTGGGCATGCCTATGAGGTATTTTCTTGATTACTGACTCATGTGTACAAGCCCAGCCAGCTGAGGGTGCGGCCACCTCTGTGTAGATGTTCCTGGGTTATATAAGAAAGCAGGAATATCACAGGCCAGGGTGACACTCCAGTAAGCTCTGTTCTTCCACGACTCTGCTTCAGTTCCTGCCTCCGGGGTCTTACCTTGAGTTCCTGCCTTCGCTTCTAACAAAGATGGACTGTGATCTGGGAGGATTAAGATGAAATAAACCCTCCTCTCCCAAGATGTTCTTGATCAGTGTTTTATCATAAAAAGAGAAGAATGGCTAGGACACAAATGTGAAGGACCAAAAAAAAAGACAGTCAATGGAGAGGAGGAACTATACTTGGGGATCTTTTGACAAAAGATTCTTCTATAAATTTTAAGAATTGTGTTATAAAATGGCCTCTTATCACCATATAAAAACGTGTCATTGGAGTCAGAAAGATATCCCCATCATTACAGTGCTTGAAGACTTGAGTTTAATTGCCTGAACCCACATTTACCAAGCAAAAAGCTGAGCATGGTAATGCATGCTTGTAATCCCAGGGCTCAGGGAGGCGCCAGGCAGACCCCTGGGGCTTGCTGGCCAGTAAACCAAGTCTATTTGGTGAGTTCCAAGCCCATGGGAGGAGATACCATCTCCAAAACAATGTGGGTGGCACCTGAGCAGTAATACCCAAGGGTGACTTCTGGCCTCCTTATGCACACACGTACATAATACATGCACACCACATCAGAACCCCCCCACACGGATACACACACACACACACACACAGATACACACACACACACACACACACACACAAGAAGATGTGTTTTGTTGAAATTTCTTGTTATTTGTCCTGTTTCATATGTGAGAAAGTTAATAGCTTTTCTAGCACTGGTTCTAGGACTTTAATCCCCTGATAGAAGATTAATACTTACCCTAAATAATAACCCACTTTCACATTCCATCTCACATAGTAATGAATAGACAGGAAATATGACATTTAAAACCCCCGTGTACATAAAAATGGCAGTGAAGAGGAGCGGTCTTAAGTTCCACCTGACCAAGAGAAATAGAATAAACTGTGGAGCAGCTCACATTCACTTAACTGCAAATTACTCTAAGTGTTTGCTCCTCAAACTGCTTGAGATATTGGTTTTGTCAAGAAAAGTGATGTGAAGTGAAATCTGGATACGCACCAAAAGCCTCGGTCTTCAAGGACTTTGCAATTTCCTCCAGTTTGCAAGTTTGGAAACTGAATGGTTCAGCATATCTCTAATAAAAACTCATTTCCCAAGGTTCCTTTTCTACACAGGCAAAAATCAAATTAACTGCACACTGAAGAGGTTAGATGCATACATAAAGGGGGCATCAAACTGTAACATTCTCACTCTGACTCTCAAAGGTTTCCTAATTCCTACCCAGGAGAGAAATCCAAATATTAGCTTCACTCAAGATCACTCTGACAAATCTAAAGAGAAGTGTAGATTCCAGAAGAGAACAGCATTGATTGAACCATTCTACCATGCTGTCAGAATTTCCACAGATGATACTACAATTTTCTGGACTTTTACTCAACATTTGATGATGGCCAGTAAGATTCTAATCTCCACTCGCACCCTAAAAATTCTTCAGTACCCTTGCCTTAATAGCTGCGCAGCCATTTAAATCAGGGTATTCTATTGCTCGACAGAGCAGCTGAAACGCTACACTTTACCATCTGAGCCATGGAATGTCGTGCGCACAACACAGCTGCCCTCAGCAATAATGCACTGTACTAAAATGGACTGAGAGTACCCTTGCTTGGATGCACTAGAGCACTGTATCACCAATACCTTTAAGCTTATATGACACATCATCATTTGAGATAGACATGGCTTCCTAAGGCATGTTTTAAAGATTTAATTTCTAATGTTTTTGTATTAAATGGTGTCTGTATCACCCTTTCAGTGGTTTAGAAGGTACATTTTGGTATGGTATTTTGGTTATGTTTGAAAGTCAGGATCCTTCCCATCCTGAAAGCACTGACCGCAGATCAGTTTCTAACAGGAACTAAGTCTGACATAGAATGAATGAAGTCTGAGCATTTGTAGCTGAGCAGTCAGCACTGAAATCAAGCCCTTAGTGTGAACACTGGTTGCTGGCTGCATCTTTTCCACTGGATACTGTATTGGCTAGCAGTGGGCTCTGGACAAAAGCATGGGAGCCAGGTGGAGATGCTTCCCACGGGTGAAAGCACTGAACATGCACCTAGCTTCCTAGGCCAATGCTGCATGTTCCTTAATGACAGGTTCTCAATGGTCGCAGTGAAGTGTACTACACAATTTTATGTCTTTCCACTCCCAGTTTATGGCTTAAAGTATGGGACAACTTAAGAAAACTAGCAAGCTATGAATTCTAGCAATAGATATTGGAATTCCTTATTGTTATACATGTTTTTTGATTAGCCAATTGTATGTCACTTTTCTGTTGCTGTGATAAAAAACCATGACCAAAGGAACTTATAAAAGGGAGAGTTTATTTGAGCTTACGATTGGCGGTTCCAGGGAATTAGAGTCCATTGTGGTGGGAGGCATGGCGGCTGGAGCTGTAGCAGCAAGCCAAGGGTCACATCTCGCAATGAGCACAGGAAGCAGAGAGAGCGACTGGAGACCACACAGCTTGTTAAACTCACTAAGCCTGCCCCCAATAACGTACTTCCTCTAGCATGGCCACATCTTCTAAGACTTCCAAAAACAGTGCCACCAACTGGAGACAAATCTCTGAATACTTAAAGCCTATGGGGGACACTCATTCAAACCAACACACCAATTATTTAACACATGAACACTCCATGAGGTCGTAGTCCACATCTATTTTGTCTATCATTTTCCCCAGTTCATTGTGCCTGAACCATAAAAAGTGCTCAAAAATATTTATTCAGTGTACTGACATGCTGTCCATTTAGGGTAGATTAATTTTATCCACAAATAGTTTCTCAGAAGAATAGCAAAAGCTCCTTTAAAGGTGATCGTGCTTTAGTAATTAAGTATATCTAGTAGTGGTAAATAATGAGAGTTCTTTTTAAGGAATAGGTCTAACCTCTAACATTACCTAAAACCAACTCAAGATATTCATTTATAAAAACATGTGACCAAGACACTGATAGTAGGAATAATCAGGACATTGAAACAGGATTAGATTAACTGAAAAAGCATCATTGTTTTCACATGTAACTTTTAGCAAATTTTTATTTCTAAACAAACGTATCCCCACACAGAGTTTATTCTCTGTGGGAGATCATAAATACAGTACTGCTCCCTTATCCTTGGGAGATAGGTTTCAAGACTTAAAGGGAGATATTAAAAACATCAAATTATACATATACTATATTTTTCCTAGGTATAATATAGTCAAGATTAATTTATAAGTCTCACTGTGAGATTAATAACAATAACTCAGAGCACAATAGAGTATAATAACTTCTTATGATAAAAGTCTATCCCACCTACTTATGTTTGCCTGTCATTTCCTATGAGGATGTGAGACCTTACGGGCCACGATTCAATGTCATACAGATTACCAGAACATAGTCACTGTAGCCTAGAGACAGCTGAACTGATAACGAAGAGGTCTGCGAGAGTGTAGGTACTGTACATAGCATGACTAACCCGCAGGGAATTATCCACATCCTGCAGAAATGTGGTGGGAGGGACATAAGACGTCATCAAGCTACTCAGAGCTACATGCAATTTAAATCTTTTGAATGATTTATTTCCATCATTTTCTTTTTAAAGTTACTATTTATTTATATGTTTGTTTATTTATTTATTTATTTTTATGTGTATGACTGTACTGTCTGCATGCAAGTTGGTGCACCAGTGTTGTGCAATGCCCTGGAGGTCAGAAGATTCCCCTGGAACTGGAGTTAAAGACAATTCTTAGCTGCCATGTGGGTGCTGGGAATCCAACCCCAGTCCTCTGCAAGAGCAGTCGGTGCCCTTGACCACTGAGCCATCTCTCCAGCCCCAATTTCCATCATTTTCTCTACAGCATTTTAAGACTATAGTTGGCCACGGTAGCTTAAACCATAGAAAAAAAATATGGTCTATTTCATTTTCAACCATAGATTTTTCTGAGATTAAAAGTTTTTTTTTTTTTTTTTTTGGTCTTTTCAAGACAGGGTCTCCCTATAGCCCCAGCTGTCCTGGAACTCACTCTGTAGACCAAGCTGGCCTTGAACTCACAAACATCCACCTGCCTCAGCCTCCCATGTGCTAGGATTAAAGGTGTGCGCCACCACACCCGGCAAAATTGAAAGTTTTTAAAAAAGTGTAAAGCAGCCTTTAATCCTAGCACTTGTGAGGCAAAGGCAGGTGGATCTTTGTGAGGTCAAGGCCAGCCTGGTCTACAGAGTAAGTTCCAGGACAACTGGGGCTACAAGGAGACCCTGTCTCAAAAAGACAAAAAAAAAAAAAAAAAAAAAAGAGTACAGTAAGCATAGGTGGAATTACTATTTATACTGGCATCTACATTTCAAGCTATCATTTAATTTCTGATTTTCTTCTTTTTTGATAATTTTTCAATTCTTTTCCTCTGTGAATTTCGGTCAGGGCCTTGTTCTTCCTAAAGAATCTTTTCCTGCTATGCGTTTTCAGTCTTCTCACTCCCGTTCTCACTTCCTACCTCCTTCTTCCCCGCTCTCAGTTTTGTTGATGAGGATCCCGTCATGGGAGCTGCAGTCTGTAAACAGTGAGCGTCTCCAAGAGCACTCACCATACTGGTGATAATGTTCTCTGCCATTTTCATACTGTGTCCTTTCTGGTCAGCATTCTGTCCAGGATGTACATCTGTCTCCACTTCAGCAACGGGAAAGCTACTGCCTGTCTATTGGTTGTGAATACTTTGAAACATTTTATGCTTCCTAATCTCAGCAATTTTTTTCACTTCAAGATCATTCTTAGTGAGATGTTTCACCTACTGAAGCCAATGAACAGTGGCATATGATGGACAACTCTGAAAACTGTGTGGAATTAAGAGATGCAATCACTTCCTCCTGCTTCCTAGCATGAAGAATGTAAAGTAAAAATTATGAATGTGAGAATGTAAAACAAGTCTCATCTACTCCAATAGACAATTATGACCCTAGGTACGCAGGCTAACCTTTTGTCTAAAAAGACAATTAGTAAATGTATATGCTTCTAAATAATCCTTTAAGATTGACTTCACTTTATTTTTTTAATCTGTTTTTATAATTTTTTAAATTTTATTAATTTTTGTATGTGTATGAATGTACTGTCTGCATGTAGGTTTGTGCACTGGTCTTGTGCAATGCTATGGAGGTCAGAAGAGGGTGTCGGATTCCCCTGGAACTGGAGCTAAAGATGGTTCTCAGCCGCCATGTGGGTGCTGAGAATCAAACCCAGGTCCTCTGCAAGAGCACTCATCGCTCTTAGCCGCTAGGCCATCTCTCCAGCCCCCTTGACTTCACTTTATTATCAGTAGCATCTATATTTTACTTTCCAAGGTCACAGAATACACATAATTTTGTTTTTATTTTTATCTGAACAGATTTCCAAACTGTGACTGAGACTGTTATTATGTAAAATACAACCAGTAAGTTTTAAATAAAATAAACAAGAATCTATAGGACACTTTATCTATTATTTGCATTTATTGACTTACAATTGAAATTAGTAAAATTATGCTTATATATGCATGACACATATACCCATGGAAAGAGTATCTGACATATACAGAAAAACAGATAGCTAGTCACGCACATTTTGCATGCACATGTGTGTGTGTGTGTGTGTGTGTGTGTGTGTGTGTATGTCTGGGTGCATAACAAAATATCAATAGTATTCATTTCTGAAGGAAAAACTTAAATTGAGGTCAGAGTACTAAAGAACAGTAACATTCTTACTCAAATATTTTTATAGAGGGAAAAACTGTTAACATTTACGTGAAGAAGCTTATCTATAGGATATAATGTATGATTGATCATTTCACTACTGGGAAACACACAGTGTGTAAAGTAAAGCCAGTTGTAGGATATCTCTATAGGAGAGACCTGGGTACATATGTTCCAGCCAACTTGGGAAGCTCATGAAGAAGGGACTTTTGTGTAGCACAGTTCTATCTTTTTTTTTTTTTTTTTTTTTTTTTGTCTTTTCAAGACAGGGTCTCCCTGTAGCCCCAGCTGTCCTGGAACTCACTCTGTAGACCAGGCTGGCCTGGAACTCACAAAGATCTGCCTGCCTCTGCCTCCCAAGTGCTAGGATTAAAGGTGTGCACGACTATGTCTTCTTTTTAAAAGTTCTGTTTTAAATTGTAGATTCTCATGTATCTGTGGGAGAGATATTCAAGATGGACACATCTTTGCACATGACAAAATAAGATCACAAACAAGATGTTGACAATGATGCAGCCTCTCTCTTACTCAGATTTCACTACTTTTGTATTAATTTGCACAATTGTAGTTGTTTCCATTTGTACTTAATTCTACATAATTTTATTACATATTAGAATAAATTAAAATAGCAGAATACACTAAAGACTTACTATTTGTGCTTGGGAGAACATCCAAGTCTTTGGTATGAAGACATTTATATGACCAATAAGTTACTCTACAACTAACCACAGAATGGGATTTATTTCATTTTCTTCTTCCTGCTGCTCAGAATGTAATGTTTGCACTGGTCACCCTGTTTGAGATGCCTAAAGATTTTTTTTTAAGTCACCAAGGGTCCTGATCTAATTTGGAGTCTGTGGGAGTATGAGAGAAGTAGGTGGGAGTGCTATGAACAAGGAAGACAGCAGCATCACGAGGTTTCTACTGTTAGCTCAGCTTTTTCAGCAACGTGACTGTAACACAAATGGGAAACTGGTAGTACAAGACTAAGCTGGCAAATATCATTCCATCCCCTCATCCATCACTGTAAAAGCAACTCAAGCATCAGATATGTCCTTCCCTAAGGTTCCACAGAAAAGATGGCAGCTTTACTGAAGCCATCACAGAAAGATTGTATTTTCCTATAGTGGGTTTTAAAGAGAAATGTTGCAAACAGTACTGATGTTTTCTGTGCTGTTATTAATTTTCTTTCTCTTCTTATATTATGCTTTTCTCATAGAATTTCAGAATAAACCTTGCCCCTCCTTATGTCTCCTTCAGATATTAGAAAGCCTATTACAATGTAATTAACTTTGAGAAATTTTTTTTTTTTTTGGTATTTTTGAGACAGGGTCTCCCTTAAGTCCCAGCTGGCCTAGTGCTCACTCTGTAGACCAGGCTGGCCTTGAACTCACAGAGATCCGCCTGCCTCTGCCTGCTGAGTGCTAGGATTAAAGGCGTGTGCCTATGCCCAAGCTTCATATTTACAGAAGAAAAATCATGTTTACAATTTAAAATAAAGCAATTTTACATTCTAAATTCAGAAATAAAAATCATTTGAAGCATATTAGCTCTTTTTGTTCCCTCTCTATGTATGAACACTGTACAAACTTCCTATAACCCACTCACTCAAACACATATTCATAACTACTCAAAGTGATCCTGCTCTTAATATGTTTAAAAACTGAGTATTTAATAGCAACCTTAAAGCAGGAGTGCTGGAACATGACCGTAACCCCAGTACTCGGAAAGCAGAGGCAGGAGAATCACTGGAAGTTCAAATTCAGTCTGCTCTACATAGTGACTTCCACATTTACCAGAGCAAACAAAGTGAGCCCCTGTCTCAAAAAAACACACATTGTTTCAACTTTTCAACTCCTTCCATGATGTTCATTGAGCCTTAGATGTAGGAATTCCACTACCACTCTGTCAGTGAAATCTGGCACCTCCTAGTCACTTGCTCTCTGTGTTAGACCAGTGTGTTGTGTAACAATCTACATCTATTGAACAAAGAAGCTTCTTTGGTGAGTGGTTAGAAGTACACTTGTCTGAAATTATAAGAGTAGCTGTTTATTATATAGTAAGAAATTACTTTGGTCTAGAGAAGTGACAGAAGTACGTTCTCCAGGGGTCTATGATCCCTCCAGTCCTGTGTACTTGGCTATGTTTATAGTACCATGCATGAATTCCCTCCCATCGAGTGGGCCTTAAGTGCAACTAGACAGCTGTTGATTACCCCCAAGGTAAAAGCACCAGTATTGCCAACAGAGGTAATATACTGGGCCATTTTTATTGTGGTTCATAGACTTAAACCTGGATTGGATCACGGACTGGTTTTCGCCCTGGGAAGCTTGCATACTATTTTCTGATACTGGAGAAGGAGGCTTTCCAGATCAACTGTTCCAAGTTCTGTGAATGAAGTATGCAACCAGTGAGGACTCAACAGCCTGATGATGTAACAGATCTGCATTATCACAAATGCAGTTGGGATCCCAAGGTGGATGGCAGACATTTCACAGGAATCCCACCTCAAGGTGAAGAGCTATGGGCAATCAATGGATGCTGAGGGAGAATCAATCTTCTCCTGGGACTAGCTGCCTGAGAGAGGTTATCTAATCCAAGTGGACAGCTCTGACCACAGGTACATACACGCACCATTAAATGGACTCAGTGCCATATATATGCATAATTATAAATGTAACAATAATGATAAAAGGATAGTAGAACAAACTGAAAGGGAGTGTAGGGGCTGGGAGAGTTAGACTGGCACTGGGATGGCTAAAAATAAAGCAAATACAATTCTCATGCGCTAAATTCTCAAAAATAAACCACAAAAATGAATTAATGAGTAATAAAAAATAACCTTATGCTAGTCAACACACTGGTGCCAACTAATTAATTGCAATCTGGAAGTTACTATTTATTTTTGTTATAACTTGACTGACATGAGGAACTAGGCAACTGCTATTTTTTCTAGGAATAACACTGACAAGGATCTCTGACTCACCAGTTTCTGCACAAGATTCGGAAGCAGAGAGCTAAAGAACAAGAAATATGACATGAAGGGGAAGGGTGAAGAAAGCCCAGGGCCCTGCCTGGCACAGAAGAGCAGTGCTGAGCACATCCTGGATAGTCCAGAACCAGGGTTCCATCCTGTTTGAGGTGCAGCGTTCTCTCTCTCTCTCTCTCTCTCTCTCTCTCTCTCTCTCTCTCTCTCTCTCTCTTTCTCTCTCTCTCTTTCTCCCTTGTCTACAGCCTTCTCAGGACTGTCTCTATTTTGAAAGGCTGTGTTTGGGCTAAATTTGGGGCTAAATTTGTACTGTAACACTGTGTGTAGAACAGAGTTTTACCTAATTTGTTTTAGTGAAAAAGTAAAGGGACTAAAACCTAACTTGATAGAATTCTAAGCGAACTTTCAGAATAGGACCATGATCTTGACTAAATTACCTTAACTGAGGATTATATAATCTGAAAAGGTAACAATTCTTTGATTTAAAAAAATACTTTAAGGAAAAAAATCCATGTTGTAGGAAATGAATAGAACTATGGAATTTAGAGTTTAGGTATTATCCTTCATGTACATATTTGGAACCTATAAAAGAGAAATATAAAATTTTATGACTGCACTGGATCTCCACAGGGGAGAGAGTATGTTTATTCTCTGTGTGTTTTTGAGTTGCCTGGCACACACTATACCTCAGGTAGTGTCTGCTGAGTGGACTAATGAATAGCAGATAAATTATTTCCTTGATGCAGATATGTGTGTCCTACACTTTTCTTTCTACTTTATTCTATTATTTCAAATTAAAGTATTACACTTTTCAATTTGACATGACATTCTTTCAGTTTCATCTATGCAGGTGAAATTCTGAGGATGAATGAGTCAAATAACAATGCTCCTATTGTCATTCCCACTTCAAATAATTAAAGTTAAATTAAAGTTAGCTGCATCCATGTTCCCTTCAAATACATAAAATACAATGGATAAAAGCATAGCCCAGTGAGAGAAAACTAAGAGGCTGACTTTTCTCCACAGAAAAGAATGTGTTGCGTTTTTAAGCAGGTTCTCTGTGAAATGTTTCCTTAGGCACAAGGGGAATTAAAAAGGAGGAGGAATGGTTTGCTAATTTGTTTGTTTTATAAGACAGGGTCTCATGTAACCTTGGCTGGGCTCAAAAATTGCTATTTAGCTAAGCATGATCTAAGATATTGATCTTCTGATCTTCTTTCTTATCCCCACCTCCAAGTGCTGGGATAGCAAGAGTGTGCAAGTATACACAGTTCATGAGGCACTGGGAATTCACGAAGCACAGAAATCAATCCCAGGGCCTTGCACCTGCTACCAAAGCAGCCCACCAATGGTGCAATGTCCCCAGCTCAAGCAGTGAAGTTCTAAAATTACAGTTTTATATTTTCAAATATCTCAAAAGAAAAGGGTGTCATAACTACAAGAGAAAGTGATGAACAAGATCAGGGGGAGGGGCTTTGTCTATTGAGAATATCAAGGAGAGATGGGCATTTGATTGTCTTGAGCCACTAAGGCATCAACTAAGAAAGTTACAGCAAAGCTGGGTTGTATTGCATCATCTGGATGCAGTATCTGAGTTATCCAATAATATTCAGTTACATAGAGGTTGTAGCAGAGAATGCCACCTTAAGAAAAAGAGTGAAATTTAATCTAGTACATTTTATTAGAGAGGTTGTGGCAATTTTTTTATAAAATAGCATTAAATTAATGAGTTTTTAATCACACAAGCCACTTACCCATAATACTTCAATATTTGTTAATATTGTAGAAGCTTTATTTGAACTTCACAGATATTTGTTAGATAGGGATAAAGAATTTCTCAAGATAAATCGAATATTTAGTTTTAAATATTACCTTGGTATGAGGCTAACAGAATTCTGACTCTAATGCAATTTCTTCTAATAGAAAAAAAAATGATAAAATACAACAAAGCAAAGGAAATCACAGAAAATAATAAAATATGATTACATAAAAGTAGTGGAAAGGGAAGCAACATCAGAAAGATAGGAAACTGCCAGGAAGGCAAACAATCAGCCTAAAGATCTCATTTCCTTCTTAACCATCTTTGGCTGCTTCAGAAAGAAAAAGAAAAAGAAACCACGATACCTTGCGTGTCTGAACTTGGGCTTATTTCTAGGTTAGTACTTCCTGATGCATTTCTCCAGTAGCTTCAGTTCCGGATGTGACTCCTGTGAGTTTAAACTGGCCCATCAAGCATCAGAATGGCCATTGTACTGCTCCCATTTTCCTTACAACTTCATCAGCTGTATGCACTCAGAACCATCATACACTCCCAATAAACTTTGGTTCTTACTCTAAAAAGTCCATATCGTTATATTACATCAATCTTTCTCCATCTGTCTCTCTTTGATCCAATGGTTCATTCATTCAGTTGTTTTGCTTCCTCCCTATACTTCTTGATCTGATTGACCTACTTATCTTTCATAAATTATTGGTACATTAAAACCAAGAATTCCCTCTTAGAGTTCCATAGCCCCAAGTGTCTACTCTGTGTCAGAAGAATCGTAATGGTTCATTTATGACAATTTCCACAGTGAATATATGCTTACATTTACTCTTATGTTGCAAGGTCTAAGGGCAAATACCTAGCATAGTGTGGTACTGACCAAATGTCTGAAGACTAAATAGTGAGCCAAGATTTATTGAGCACTTTCTTGCTCAGATCTTGTCATGGTCCAGGCTTGTGGCAACTAGCAGATCCTTCTCCCCAAGGCAAAAGACGTTAAAGTTTTTCAAAGTTTAAGAGTCATAAATATGCCCAAACCATCACCATTCTCAAACAAATAAGACTTATTGAATTGAACCTCTGGTACCTGGACAAACTAAGATAGGGACACTCAAAATACTATAACAAAATTATAAGCATCTCATTCATTGTATTGTGTGTTTAAAATCCTTCCTCATCTGCATCCCAAATGATTAATGAATTAGAGCCTATTCTATGCCTTATCAGATCCACAGACTTGACAGAATTCTGATGTTCCTTTTCCATTGGTAAGGAAATGAAAAGGTTCAGTTCACTGCGTATATTGTACTACTCTGTCTCTGATAAAATATACTTTCAAAAGTTGTCCACAGTGTTTCTGAAGGACAGTAAAAAGCTACACATTAGAGTTAGCAAAATGTAATTCCCCCCCATTCCAATGTCAGAACACCACCATACATTCCCAATAAACTTTGGTTCTTACTCTAAAAAGTCCATACTGTTATATGACATCAATCTTTCTCCATCTGTCTCCCTTCTCTTTGATCCAATGACTAATTCATTCAGTGATTTTGCTTCACCCCTATACTTCTTGATCTGATTGACCTACTTATCTTTCATAAATTATTGGTACATTAAAACTAAGAATTCCCTCTTAGGGTCCCATATCCCCAAGTGTTTCAAGGCTATATTGCCATGAGAAAGTTCTTTTCGATTATTTTTTAAAGGCAAGCCAATAGCATCCTTTAATTTCAGTATGCTAGAAAGAGAAAAATGCCAACTTGTTTTGCTGATTATATGTTACTATATTTCTGGGTCAGTCTTGATCAAATACTGTTTTCTCCGTATTCCATAAATACACTTATACTCAGCCTGTCTGGCCTGGTTTCATTTGTTTAGAAAATGTGGTTATTCTTCCATTTATTCCCTACCCCTCATATAAAGTTTGCCTTTTAGTTCAACTAATTTTAAATTATTTTAGCTCCCTTTATGTAAAAAGTGTACAAATGGACACGGACTGGAAGAAAGAAAGCATCAATATGGTAAATGAATTTTATTTTGACATCAGTGACTTAGAAATGTGCAGGTGGAAGAATGAGAGAAAGTTTTCTCCTGTCAGACAAGGGCCATCTGTAAAGAGAAATGAACAGGCAAGCTGGGTTTGGAATGTGCAAGGTTAGTACTGACAATGCTACTAAAGTTGGAGGTGACGCTTTAGTACAATACATTACGGCAGTGTTTTGCACCACTAAAATGTGGCTTTTTTGTAAAATTAAAAAAAAACACTTTCCCAATATGATTATGATGTCTGTTGGTTTTGAGCACTCTGAGAAATTCCTCTGCCGTTGCGCTACATTCCTAGGCCTGTACTTGGAAAATGATTATAAAGTATACTAATTTGTTCCTGGCATAGTGTTTTATAATTAGGAGCTTTTGAAAATGAAATAATGATGGGGCTGAAGAGATGCCTCAGTGGTTAAGAGTGCCGACTGCTCTTGCAGAGGACCAGGGTTCCATTCTCAGCACCCACATGGGTGGAACCATCTTTAGTGTTGGGTGTGGTGATGCACACCTTTAATCCCAGCACTTGGGAGGCAGATGCAGGAGGATCTCTGTAAGTTCAAGGCCAGTCTGGTCTACAGAGTGAGTTCCAGGCCAGCTGGGGCTACAGGGAGACCCTGTCTCAAAAAAATAAATAAATAAATAAAATAAAATGAAATAATGGAAGTTACCAAATGAGCAAGTCCACAAAAATTTCTACTGATCCTATGAATGATTTTTCTTTCTCAATCATGGTCTTAGTGGGTTGTCAATCAGATGACTTATTCAGGGGGCTTAGTGGATGACCTCTGTCCTTTGTGTGAGCCAGTAAATGGTAAATTGAGAGCCCTCCACTGAGGAGCCATTGAGTTGCATTGGCAGCATCTATGCAAGCATCCTCGTAGGTCACTACTATAAATGCTCACTGAGAGCAGGCTTAGACACTGAGGGTGATACTGGGCTGGTGGAGCAGGAGCTCACATCCTTTAAAGACTGCTTTCCCTCCATAACTCACCAATGCACTTTCCTTACTCTGTGGGTTTCTACATATATTAGATTTCTTTGGTATTTCTGAAACACCTGGTCTGTTTGTCACTGAACATGTTTGTATGCACTCTTCCCTCTACCCAGAAAGCTCCCCCTAGGAACAACTAAAGACAACATATCCTTCATGTCCTCAGGGCTTTCTCACACATCACCCTCTTTTCTGACAACTTTGTAAAGATTGCTACCCTCTGCTTCTTCTGTCCCAGAGACAGATATTTTAGTTTCTCATGCTATATTAAGACCAAGGATGACCTAACTATTTTAAAAGTTGTGGAA
Source organism: Rhizomys pruinosus (assembly GCA_009823505.1). NCBI lineage: Eukaryota > Metazoa > Chordata > Mammalia > Rodentia > Spalacidae > Rhizomys > Rhizomys pruinosus. Next base: position 4,296,893 of record VZQC01015407.1, read on the forward strand.
TGTCTCATTCCACCCTGTATTGTATATATTGCTTGACAAGATAAGAGGTTCTCTTCCCCCTTTTATGAGTCATTCTAACCTATAAGAGTATCTGTTAGCCAGGCATGGTGGTGCACACCTTTAATCCTAGCACTTGGGAGGGAGAGGCAGGCGGATCTTTGTAAGTTCAAGGCCAGCATGGTCTAGAGAGTAAGTTCCAGGACAGCTGAAGCTACAGGGAGACCCTGTCTCTCGAAATACCAAAAAGAAAAAAAAAAAAAAAAAAAAAAAAGATATCTGTTACAGAATGTATACATGTTATATACTTTTTGAATGAGAAAAAAATATATATATTGTTTCAATCCTTTTTAAGTGCAAGAAAACATAATGGTCTAACTACAAGTGCTCTCCCCATAAAGAAACTACTTAATAGAACTTAGTAGTAGCCCCACAAATATACTTTTATAGAATCATTTTGCATTGAATTCAAGAGCTTTTTGGCTTTAGTGAAAGTAGAAGTCTGTATATCTGTTTGTATTTTCTTAATTAGAAAGGGTTGCAAGAGATACTCTTAATGTTTCAATGTCTTTGAAAACAACTCAGGAATTTAGAAATTCAAGAAGATGTTTAGAGTCTGGCATTGATTGTTTGCTTATTTGTTTTGACAGAGAGTATAATACTATCCCCTAGGCTGGCCTAGAACTCACTATGTAGTCCAGGCTGGCTCCGAGCTCTTGATGATCCTCCTGCCTCAGTCTCCCAAATGTGGGTACTATAGGTGTGCATTGCCATTCTCTCTCTCTCTCTCTCTCTCTCTCTCTCTCTCTCTCTCTCTCTCTCTCTCTCCATGTGTGGGCTTAAGCCCTCACACCTGGCTAAAGCCTTCCATTTTGTCCATAAGCAGAATGCCTACCACCAATCTGAGTGCAAACCAAGGTGGACTGAGTAGATTTTCTTCACATCACACAAGTGGACCCTAAGTCAACAGCTGTTGACTATTCAGAAATAATACTCAGAATTCAGTTAACATCTTTTCAAAAGTTAAAAGCCAACCCTGCAAGAAGATAAGTCATTCTTTTACTTGTTTCTCATTTGTTACTGTGGCAACACACGATAATGAAAAGAAATAAAAGAAATAGTCTTAATGATGAAACTCAACTAATAAAGCAGCATTATTAAACTCAATAAGTGTGATCTTAGGTCTTTGGAAGAAAAAAACAACTCAAAAAATCTGCACCTTACTGTATTATATGTTTAAGTGAGCAAAGTGCATACAGGAGGTACAAAATATGACAGTGTTGCAGAAAAGCTATAGTTATATTATCTTAAGTTATCACTATTTGTCTTAATAAGATATAAAATAAAAACAGCAATGTGCCACTGTTGAAGTGAGAACAGTGTCCCATCCCCCCCTTATAGTCTGTTCTTTTACTTGCTGGCTCTCTTGGATTTATTTTATTGTCTAGTTTCTCTATTTTCAGGGTAAGGAGACATTAAGTACATCTTTCCTGGAAGTAGAAAAGGATATTTGATGGTTATCTAGAAGGGATTTGGAATCAGCATGAAACCAAACATCGAAGCATACACCTGCAGCATATTTTGGATGGAGTGATCTGAACTGGGATGAACCATCTAAACATGGGTGCCACTATTCCATGAGCTGGGACCCAGGATGAAATCAAAAAGTGAACCCTGGAAGTCAGCCTTCCCTGTTTCCTGACTGCCTGACACAATGTGACAAGAAGCCTCAGGCTCTGACACGGTGACTTCTCTTTCTGGATACATTGTAGACTTGACATGTCAGCCAAGATGAATCCTTCCTTTTTGAAGTTGCTTTATGTTTTCATGATTGTGAAATGGAGGCATCAAATAGGAACTGTTTGATGTAAATACCTCAATGAGGTTTTGTGTGTGTATAGTAAGTACTATTTATGAGCCTTTTAAAAAAATGGAATTGTATCTATGGCATCATCCAGATAATGTTGTTGGTATACTTAGGTTTCCCATGATTTGAACAGTTCTGTAGACCTAACCAATGAAAACACGGGATGTTATAAGTCATTTCTCTAGACAATTGGCATCACCTCATTTGTTATAGACTGAATTACTGTGTAGTACATGACCTACCCCAAAGCCATTTGCTCAGGTCCTAATGCTTAACATTAATGAGTCTTTGGAAAGTGATTAGTGTAGAGCCCCCAAGAATGAGATAAGCAGACACATACAAACACGCACACACATGTACACACACACAGACACATGTACACACATACATCAGCAGCAGCATCATTATAAACTGATCAAGATATTTAGCATACTACAAATAGTCAAACTATTTCCCTAAATTGGGATAACTCTCCTAATACATTGCTCCTGTCATAGAAACCCCTTATTAATGAACAGTTTTGATAGGACTACTGACTAAACATGTAATCAGAGAGTAGGGAGATAGCTCAGTGTTTAAGAGTTCAAGGCCTGGCTGGTCTACATAGTGAGCTTCAGGCCAGCTGGGACTAAAGAGATACCCTGTCTCAAAAAGACAAAAAAAAAAAAGAGAGTTTGCTTTCTGCTCTATCATGAGAACCAGAATTCAGACACCAGCATCCACACTGGCAACTCACAAACACCTGTTACTCTATCTCCATGGAATCTGATGTTTGGGGAGGTTGCATCCTGAGTGGCCTGTACCCAGTGAGCACTGAGCAGAAGATATTCTTCTCTCCTTTCATTGTGTGTCCTTGGGGCTTCACTGCCAGGGGCAGGCTTGGAAGGATTCAATGCTTGCTTAACCAAGGTCAGAATTTGGAATCTGAACAATGACTGTTTGAGATCCACACAAAGGGTTTTAGAAACCTCAGACATGTAGTAATTGTGTGGAGATGGAGCTTAATAGCTAAGGGAAGGAAGCCAAGACTAAATCTCTGCTGAAGAACGTCTGACTTGTGTTCAGCATGCTGACTGGGTTGTGTTTCCTGGCTGAGCTCTGGCAACATTCACTGAGGGACGGACGAGAAAGGTGTGCTTTCCAAGACTGGGCACCCTCCTTCCTGAAGGGCCCAATAAGGTGTCTTTGGACACCTTAGGAAGATCCATAGAATTTAGGAGAAAATCATAATGACAGAGAATAATAATTGACTAAATGTGATCAAAAATCAAGGAGGAAAGAATGAATCAAATGGTTTAAATAAAAAATACATAACCCAGATAGGGATGGAGAAATGGCTCAGTTGAAAGAGTCCTTGCTGATGCTGGAGAGATAGATCAGCACATAAGAACATTGGCTGATCTTGCAGAGGACCTGAGGGCTTGAGAGATGGTTCAGCAGTTAAGAGCAAGGACTGCTTGCAAAGACTGGGGTCTGATTCCCACCATCAACATGGCACCCAACAATCATCTGTAAATCCAGTTCTAGGCAAAACCGACACCCTCATCTGATCTCTGCAGGCAGTTCATGACAGGGCTACAGTTACATGCAGAAATACACTCATACACATAAAATAAAAATAATAAATATATAAATATGAACTAGAAACTTAGTTCAAAGGAAAAGGCAATGAGAGTGAAGATCCTTGCACATGTTTCAATGTGCTGTGACAGAGGAACTTAGAGAAGCATTCTGAGACAAAGGACAAAATTGGCAGGACAGCACTAGCAGCAGGAAGCTTGTCAGGAAGAGAGGAAGGCAGGTCATTTTCCCAGGGCTGTTTCTTTAGGAAGGCATACTAGCCAAATGGACCAAAATCAATGTGGGGATCAATAATTACTAGTCCTAGAAAGGCCCTGGCAGGGACCAAGTGAGTGTTCTTTTCTTCCCCGTCACTGTGATGCCTCCCACTCAATGATTCCAAAATGAACTTCTCCATGATTGGAATGTCTGTGCCCTTTGTCCGAATAAAGCCATTGATTTTTTAAATCAGGTGCTGTTTGCTAGGAAATGTAGAGCCTGAGGTATGAATACTGGAATGACGGCCTAGGGGGATAATCAGGATAGTGTCTTTATGTGAGAATTTAAAAAATATGTTGGACATCAATCTTGCTTTCCCTAAGGATTTCAGGATGGACAATGGGCTAGAAATGAACACAGTAACCTAGGACATTTGGTTCCAGCACAGGATTACTATGCCACACCCAAAGAACTCTCAGTTTACAAGTATGTACATCTCTTTCATTTTATCTATCATTGAAACAATAAGATGTGTGCAGAATAAAAATGTCACATCATTCAACATTTCACTTTGATACTATTAATTTTACCAGACATCCGATAGAATGAGATAAAGTAAAGAGGTCCAAATGTAATATTCTTTTGGAATAAGTGTCTGATCATTGTGGTTAGTTGTTCTAACAAAATAGATTTGTATATTAAATGTGCGATGTTATTTTATTTCTTTACTACAAGGGAGAAAGTAAAAACCTCCTCTCGTTCTATTTAGTAACATTGATATATTTTGACAATGTTTTAGAGATAAAAGAAACATTATAAGTAGCACAAGGTTGTTTTCTGTATAGTCAACCTACTTATGCTATTACAACCATGTTATTGAATGATATGTAACACATATGGGAAACTATTGTGATAAAATCCTATCAGAATCACCTATATGAAGCAATAATATAATACACATCACAGGTAGATATTCCAGGCATATGAAGCATATTTATGTTGATAAATATGCTGTATTTTTTTAGTTTTGTGTTCATGTTTGATATTGAAGCAGACCATATGGTGAGATCTATATAAACTGAAACTTCATTAATATGTCTATGAATTTATCTACCCTGAAAACCAAGCACATGTCAGAACTGTCTGGCAAGCTTCAGCACCTGTAGGCATGAGGGCAGGTGAATTATACAGAGTCCCATTTTTGCAATAATTTATCCTGGTATAAAGGCTCTCTGATGACTTTGCTAGACACAGAAATGACTGCTCTCAGCTTAGAGAAACTGAATAAGTCACAAAGTGAACCTTCCAGTGCAGACAGAGGCTGGGGGTGGGGGGCAACTAAGAAATGCCTCCTTCTAAGATTCATAGGATAACTGAGATTTGGTTGGATGCTGCCTAGTCACAGCAAAGACAGCTATGTTTATGCTTTGGTCCATGATTTCATTCTGAATCCCACAAAGTGGCCATTTGGGTGACAGCCTCACTTTTTCTTCTGTCTTTCAACAAAGCTTTCTTTTCACCCGGCCTCCAAACAAGGGAGACTTGTCTGCAGACTGAGGCTAGCACTCATGTGAGGATACACTTTCTTTTTTTAAATATTTTATTTATTTATTTCCATGTGCATGAATGTACTGTCTGCATGTAGGTTTGTGCACCCGTGTCATGCAATGCTGCGGAGGTCAGAAGAGGGTGTTGGATTCCCCTGGAACTGGAGTCAAAGATGGTTCTCAGCCACCATGTGGGTGCTGGAGATTGAACCCGGGACCTCTGCAAGAGCAGTTGGTGCTCTTAACCGCTAGGCCATTGCTCCAGACCCTGAGGATACACTTTCAATTTATTCATTTGTTCCTTCAGCAGAACTGTTTTGTGTCTATATCCCAAACACTCTACAGCACCAAGAATGAGTCTATGATGAGTTTGGAGCTGACTCCTGTTACAGAGGAACCAACAAACCCACTAATCTGTTTCTGGGCTACTCTGCCCATCTGGATTAGAAATTTAGCTTTTGGAGACTAAGCAAAATAAAACAATAAAGCAAGTTTTGGAAATAATAGTCAAAATTCTGCACTGAGTAAAATATACCAATCTAGACAGAAGAACTCAGTCTGGGACTTGACTAGAAAAACATATATCTGAGTTTTAGAAAAAGAAGAGCTTGGTTCAGAAGTACACAGTACTATTATGAATGGTTATTTCATTATTTATTCTTTGGACCATTATTTCTGTTTCACAGCATGAGATACATTCAAAATTCTCTGATTACTAGTTCTGGAAAACTGTAAGATAAGAAAGTCACCCCAGACCATTTTACCTTAGCTGGATTTCTTTCTTCCATCTCTGTTCCAAGTATGAGAAGCACTAGATCACAGAGAGGATATGAAGTAACGTTCTTAACGCTACAGGGGCAAAAGCACCAGCATCTGGGGCCCAGAGTAACCAGTGTTCACTGACACGTAGAGGTGACATCAATGGTAAGAGATCAAAGTAGCTCCCAGGAAGACTGGAAAGGCAGCCTCAGAATGCTCCTCACATGGAATTCTGCCACAGAAAGAGGGAGGGGCTACGAATTCCAAATGTTTTTGACTGAGGGCATTGTATCATCCATTTCAATTACTTCTCCTATGATTATCTGTGTGCCTTAATAATTCTCCACTAACCTGCTATACAAAGCAAAGCGAGAATCAAAATGCTAACATGATAAGTAACAAGTGAATAAGTCGTATAAAATTAGAACTATAGACAACTTTCTCTTTGATTGGTTTTAATCCCTCCTAATGACCCTCTAAAACCTTTGCTGGCAATTTCCTTTGTGAAAATTAACTTTTCAAAGAGTATTTATTTCTAGCTAGATTAGGTTGGTTTTGTGCCCATTTTTAGTTCGCTGTTATAAGAATGAGTTAGAAACTTCCCCTCAGTGTTGGATTTCGTCCAGTAATTCTCCATCTCCACCCTTCTGCCCAGCAACAATTTCTTTAACAAATTGAAATGACAGCTTCCTTCTCTCTTACTGTCATCCACCATTTCCTTAATGTCTTAGAAACTGAGTTCTAAGGGAAATCCCTCTTTCAGAGCTACCTCCACCAGCTTGGTCAGAGTCCTGTCCTTTCTCTGCTCATCCTCAGATTTTCTAACAGTGCTCTATGTTATTTGTGAAGTGGGCCATGCTATTAAAAGTTGCTTCTCTTTTTCTATGCTTTGTTGATGTGTACCATTTCAAACTGTCAAACGAACCCTTTGTCTCTCTACTCCCCTAACACAGAAAATGCACATTTGAAGAGGGTATGAAATTTACTATAATTGCTAAAGTTGGGATTGGAATGGAACTTTATTTAATTGCACCCCCCTAGCTTGCTAGGATTCCATACTACCTGAGTAGTCATGCTGCCTAAATCACAATGATTTCATGACAATCCCTGGGAGAAAGAGCTCAGCCAGGTCAGAACTCCAAATGCAAAGCTTTGTTATCTATCAGAACAGATGGTAAACTTTGCCAGTTCTCCCTAGGAAAAAGGCCCATCTGCCCAACTGGCTTGGCAGCCTTCAGGCACCCCACCTGGCAGAATATCACAGTAGGGATTTCCCTAGGCTGATAGATTACTCTTGTTGGATTGTTCCCTGGGATTTTTTTATGGGAGTGTGAGGTGGCAGGCTTCTAGTATGTGTTTCTTAATGAGCAATATAATACGGAGAGTCTTTCAATAAAGAAGAATATTTTTCTGTTCTGGATTTTAGGTCTTGTCTGGGTAGGAGGAGACTAACCCCTAGCTATACTATAATCTCCCGAGGCTTTGACTGATTCCTCCTTGGGGACAGTAGGTTTCTCAATGTGTTGTACCACAGTTCCGCCAGGCATGGTGGTGCACACCTTTAATCCTAGTACTCCAGAGGCAGAGCCAGGAGAATCTCTGTGAGTTCAAGGCCAGCTTGGTCTACAGAGTGAGCTCCGGGCCAGCTGGGACTAAAGGGAGACCCTGTCTCAAAAATAAAAAAAGATCCAAAGTTCTCTCTCAAGCCACAGGCCCCTATTAAAGTTGTCCCTTCCAAGTTGTCATTTGGTCACTGCCTTTCCTTGAGCTTTATCCCTTCCCTAAGGCTTCTCTTTCCAGTCTTCTCTTCCTGCTCTTATTCCCAAAGGCAAGAGCTTGTCCATGTTCTATAGCTCGCTCCTCCACTTTTGTCCATTAAAATTCCTCATCAATCTTCCCACTGTGCGTGGCTCTTGATCTCCCCCTCTAACTAGCCATGTTCTCTAATTCATAGCAGCACAGGAGCTTGCCTCATTTGCAGTGTTTTGAGAAATGCAAATATATTATCTTTTTGGTGGCTCAGCAGTCAGAGTATACTTGAGATGCTGTTCAATATTGAACAAATATTTGTTGAACAAATATATGAATCTGTTTAAAGAAATGACTCTGCACCAGTCTCTCATTGCCTGCCCAAGAACATGTCCATAACAAACCTTTGATATCTCCTCTGTGGGAATATTTGAAATAAGAAAAGGAATCTAAAAGGAAACTCATCCTCCTTTTTATGAATTGTTAGCTAATATTCTCGTTAACACTTTCCAAGAACACAGAAAAGGGGAGAAACCTTAGAACCACACTGGGTGTATTTGAGTTGTTACCTAACCTCTTAAGGGAATGGAATAAATTTTCTATGACTTTGAGCCTTTTCAACATGATGATGATGATGATGATGATGATGATAAATTGTACACATAGTATGTGTAAAATGCACCAACATGGAGCTGGACGGATGACTCTGGGGTTCAGAACACTGGCTGTTCTTGCAGAGGACCCGGGTTTGATTCCCAGAACCCATACAGTGGCTAACACCCATCTGTAACTTCAATTCTAGGGGAATTAAATGCTCTCTTCTGACCTCCTCAGGCATTGTATACACAAGTGTGTGCCTCTGTATGTGTGTGTGTGTGTGTGTGTGTGTGTGTGTGTATGTTGGCAATCACCCATAAACAAAAATACAAATAATANTTAATCGAAAATTTTTTCTATTCCTTTGACCTGAATTTTTTTTTCCTGTCATACCAATAATTCATAGATTTATCTCTAATTTTTTTGGTCTTTTCAAGACAGGGTCTCCCTGTAGCCCCAGCTGTCCTGGAACTCACTCTGTAGACCAGGCTGGCCTTGAACTCACAAAGATCTGCCTGCCTCTACCTCCCGAGTGCTAGGATTAAAGGTGTATGCCACCATGCCTGGCTTTTTTTTAAAGTTTTACAAATGATATTTATTATTATTATTATTATTAATTATTATTATTTCTATGTGTATTACTGAACTGTCTGCATGTAGGTAGGTAGGTGAACCCATGTCATGCAGTGCTGTGAAGGTCAGAAGAGGGTGTTGGATTCCCCTGGAACCGGAGTTAAAGATGGTTCTTAGCTGCCATGTGGGTGCTGGGAATTGAACCTGGGTCCACTGCAAGAGCAGTCAGTGCTCTTAACCATTGAGCCATCTCTCCAGCCCCATCATCTCTAATTTTTAACCCTTCTATTTCCTCTAAAAATACATTTTCTACCTTGTTTAACCCTCTCATAAATGTTAGAAGGTAGGTTCATCTCTATTTTATAGATGAAGACTGGGAGGCACTCAGAAAGTGACTCATCTCTCCAAATGACTACTACACATTATAACTCCAGAGACCATACAACAGTTGATCCATAATCTTCTAAGCAATCTCACTAAGCAAAGTTAGTGAGAAGGTCTTATACAAGTTCACTGTTTTAAAAATTAACAAACCACAGGGTTCTGAGTACAGTGGACCTTTAAAAGGTGCTGTTTGCTAAGAGACAAATATATTTATATGGCTAAATCAGATCTACCAGCTCATTTGAGTAGAAAATTTATTTTTATTATTTTTCTATTTTTTTATTTTTATTTTATGTGTATGAGTATACTGCCTGCATGGGTGTAAGTGTACCCATGACATGCAATGCCCATGGAGTTCAAAAGAAGGCATTGGATCCCCTGGAACTGGAGTTTCAGATGGTTGTTATCAGCCATGTGGGTGCTAGGAATTGAACCATTGTCCTCTCCAAGAGGAGTCAGTGTTCTTAACCACTCAGCCATCTCTCCAGCCAAATGATGATAAAATTTCTATCTCCAGCAATCTCAAGTACAAAATTTTAATACCTAATCCTAGTATTTATTTATTTATTTATTCTTTCAGTCATTCATTCATTCTTCCTATTGTTAGTTTTATTACTTATGCTGCAGAGCCTCTTGCATGAGAGGCAAGTTCTCTGTCACTGAGCTACAGCCTCACCCAATTAATAAATATTCTTAACTTGAAGACCCTGATGTGATAAAGAAAATATACTTGGAAATACATTTTCAAAGACAGGCATTGCATGAAACAAGAATTTTTAAGATAAGGATAAATGAGAAACACAAGTAATTCAAAGGAAGTATGCTTCACTGAAAATTGTGAGTCAACATCCTAGAAACCAAGTAATAATTTCTTCATTAGAATAGGAAATGCATAAGTGATACATAATTCATCCTGCTAATGGAGGTTGAACCAGTTACAATTGATGAAAAGGAAATAATCAGAAATGCTCAGATGTTTTGTATAAGAGCAAGAAAATTCATTATAATTCCAGTCGTGGATAGGAGGTTAATGCATTTTAAACTGGGTATAAAGGGTGAATAATTGTTTTGCCATTTAGTGGGGTGGATTTTAGTCATCTCTATAACTATAATTCTAATTGAAGTGAAGTTGAATACATATCAGAAAAACGATGGGTAATAAACCAAATAGAGGAAAGCAAATGGATAGCTTTTATGAGGAATTAACGCCATTAATTACCTAGGCAGAACATTCAGAGAGAATCAGGACCAAAACATAGTATTTTAGAAGAGATATGCCTGACACTATAAACAAGACTAACTGTTCAAATGCAGAACATTATTTAAAATATATTTTAAAAACCAGACATGTTTTTTTTTCCCTGAAAGTATTAGAGTATGCAGAATATGACAACTTAGAGTTCTGCTACATTATAATTCTTACATTCTTTCAGTAATATATATCAAATACCATACAGAGATAAGCAGTTTGAAACTAAATATGGATTCATAGTTTCTAGGTAAATCACTACAGTCTACTTTGATTGTTTATGTCAGGGGTTTGTAATGATGTGAAAGAGCCATGTAGGATAGTTCCTGAAAAATTACAGCTTAGAAGAAATGTTTCTAGAGGAAGAGCTGGAGCATGACTCTCTTCCCAGCCATGTGATAAACTTTAGTTAGATGATGACAGACAGGAATATCAGGTTAACATGAAAGACTTGTTCCATCAGCTGACCATTAGAGTCCACACAAGAATAAGCAAAGAGAAAATGATATGGAGGCACCTAGCAAAGAGAATGTGTTTTCACATTTTGAGTTTCTCTGTGAACAGACACTTTGGGAAAAGAAGTATTAGGGAGTGTTTTTGATCCTTCTATCAAGCTGGCTATTTGGTGTTGTTGTTAAAAGTTCTTATTGAATGTATCAAGGAAGTCTGAATGATACAAGATACCATCTCCAAAAAATAATCATTTGAAAGAATTCGGCTGCTTTTGTACCACCTGTCTCTTCCCACCGTATACTCATATTTTCTTAAGTGTTATGATGTACACTTGCTGCTATGTTTTTATTTTTAGAGCTAATATTTTAGGATAAGCAATAATACAGATTCTTTTAAGAATGTCTCTCTAAGAAAGAAGCCATAATTATTTAGAACATTGCAAAGATTGGGTATGTTTAAGAGTTTATCAGGCTTTAGGTGGCCTCAGAAATATGTAAATAGGGGTTTGAAATTTTAACTGCTGGATCCTGTGTTAGTCTGTTTCTTCTAACATTTTATTTATTATTTTTATTTTCTGTATGAGTATATTACGTGCATGTATGTAAATGCAGCCATGTCATGCAATGCCTGTGGAGGTCAGAGAGGGTCACTGGATTCCTCGGGAACTAGAGTGGTTGTTAGCAGCCATGTAGGTGCTGGGAATCAAACACAGGTCCTCTGTAAGAGTGGCCGGTGCTCTTAATTGCTGAGCCATCTCTCCAGCCACCGTTTGTTTTTTGTCACTGTGTCAGGATACCTTAGCAAGCACGTCAAAGGAGGAAGGAATAAAGACTTGTTTTGGCTGGTGGATGCAGGGAGTTCAGACCATAGGTAGTTGACTGCCTTGTTTCTGAGCCTTGGACAATTAAAATATATGGTGGAGGAAAGCTGCTACCTCATTGCAGCAAGAATGCAGTACACAGTAGAAGGGCATGGGAACAAAAGACATCCTTCAAAGGCACACCTGTCACCCACTTTCTTCAACCCACTTCCTAAAGTGTCCATCTCCCACTAGCCTAGCATCTGGAGAGTTAGCCTTCAACACAGAAGATTCTGTGGGGATGTTTTATACCCAGGTTATAGCAGATCTGTCTTTCAGAGTGACAGTGATTTTGACAAGGCACATTTTTTTTTTCAGGATGCTACAAGAGAAATGCTGATGAGTAGTGTCAAATAGAATAGGTCAAGGTTTGAGTTATCTCAAATGACAATGTTAGTAAGTCATAAGCTTGGTTTCTGCAATGTAATTGAAGGAAAGTAGATATTCAAAAATGATCATGGACAAGTGCCCAAGAGCTAAGGCACTGTGGATAATCTAAAGTTTAAAATTAACCTTACACATTCTTAAATTTTTCATGACAACTTTTTTAAAGTAAACTTTCATGAATGTGTAAAGAGTTGATATGGAAGACTTAAAAACCTTTAATCCTAGCACCCGGGAGGCAGAGGCAGGAGGATCTTTGTGAGTTCAAGGCCAGCCTGGTCTACAGAGTGAGTTCCAGGACAGCTGGGGCTACAGGGAGACCCTGTCTTGAAAAGACAAAAAAAATAATAAACCACTTGAGTTGAGCCAGTGTGTGCTAGAACTGAGATGTTCACCACAAACTTCCACGAGGAAGCAAAGCTGTAGACAGCATGATGGCCCCTTCCTTATTCCAAAAGGCATTTTTTTCTCATTAGTTAATAGGTTTGAAAATCCTTGGTGTTATCAAATAGAATCATCACATCTTTAGTATCTGTATTGCTTGTGGATTACAGGAATCTAGTGAATAAGTTTATAATATGGAAGCTGATAGAGTTGTAAAATGGGAATGCTGAATCCTAGGACTTAGATGTACGAATGTTTAACTGTGACACCAAAACATCCCTCCTGCTTTCCATTCATTCTAAGTAAGACTAAACAATCTTCCTATTTTATTTTTTATTAATAATTTTATGGCCTCTGCTGGATAGCTTTAGTGACAAGTTGACACACCTGGGTGGAGGAAGCCTCAATTGGGGAATTGCCCCCATTGGACTGGCCTGTGGCCATGTCTGCAGGGTTTTTTCTTGATTTTTGAGTGATGTGGGAGGGCCCAGCTCACTATGGACAGTGCCACCCCTGAGCATATGGTTCTGTACTATATAAGAAAGCAGGGTAAGCATGGGGCCAGAGGAGCAAGCCAGTAAGCAGCATCCGTCCATGGCCTGTGCTTCAGCTCCTGCCTCCAGATTCCTGCCCTGAGTTCCTACCTGGAGCTCCCTAAGTGATGAACTGTAACCCGGGAGATGTGAGACAAATAAATCCTTTCACCCCGAAGTTGGTATTGATCAAAATGTTTTGTTATAGCAGTTGAAGAGGAACTGGAACATGGCCTTATAAAAACAGCTAAAAATATAAAAATCTGGCATTTAATAGAATCCATTGGATCTCAACCACATTTGTGAAATTAATCAATTGTAAGGCACAGGAAACACAGCTGAGCATTCACGCACAGCGGTGGGTAAGGGATCTCAGGGCCAAGAAAAAACAATCACAGCCCGGTTTATAGGAAAAGATAGAGTGGATATGGTTCCCTTCCTCCATCACTGGGCTGGTCCTGTCATCCTTGAAATGCCACTGAAAGCTAAACTGTGTCTCTTCATTATTATAATTAGTAGTAGGAGAATTTGTTTTCATAGACTTCCCTTAATTTGAATTGTCATTTTGTTTATCTCTAAAGATCTTTCTTTTGCTCAGCATATCTCTCCTTAAATAATCTTTACTTTCTTACAGATTTCTTTTGAATTTTGTATATTATTATTATTGTTCTTATCAATGAAGCATATTATTGAATAGAATCTTCTTCTGTCCTTCTCCTCCCCCAGTCCTTCCTCCTCTCCTCTCATTTCTCTCATTCTTCATCCTCCTCTACTCTTTCCTCCCTTTCTTTCCCTCCCTCTCTCCTTTCCTTCCTTCCTTGTAAACTATCAAGGGCTCAGGTACATTATAACTCCTTAATGAAATAAAAGGAACATACATTCTACCACAAGACGGAAATAGACTAAGAATGTCTCAGAAAAGAATCCACTTTCAGAATTTCATCCATGTACTTTCTGGGTCACACAGACCTGCTCAATAGGAGCTGAAGGGGTTATGGAGGCAGGCGAATGCACCGACTTCCCTCTAACAACAGCTGCTCTTTGTCACTGTAGGCCAGGGGAACTTCAAGGAAGGTCCATATCAGGATCTTCACATAATAAGAAGGATTGATCAAACAGCTTTGCGCTAGCAAATTGCGTGCTGGACCAGATCAGGTGGGAGACACAGGCCAGGGCCGTTCCAAAGGTGATTCACCCAAATTGGTGCATTTTAGAGAAGGAAGAATAAAAATATCCACACAAGAAAAATCTATGTTTTTACCAAAACAGACATCCAAATCATATGCTTTCAATCTTTAAGGTGGCCATTCATGAAGGAAGGAAGATTCTGGAACACACCTCTAAGTCATTTAAATTGGAAAACTATAAAAGTTGACCAGCACTCATGTGGTCTAACCCACTGTAGTAATCTCTGTGGGCTCTGCGTTATTCTATCAAGTGAAAGGAGTAAGTGCTATATAGATTAAGGTCACATTCTGAGCTTTAAAAAGGCCCTTCTTAAAAAGAAAAAAAGGCCCTTCTTGTAGTATTAGTTATAAACAGAGTAACAATGCTAATAAAACATTTTGCAGTCCTTTTGCAAGCCATGTAGCCTACACACACACACACACACACACACACACACACACACACACACACATATTATATATATATATATATATATATGATGGAGTAGGACCTCAGTTATCCTCAGAGGATAAGAAAGCTAGGAATTATCCTCAGGCACTTCCCAGATCAAAATCAAAACAAAGCCATAAACAAAAGATGGTATTCACAAAGTATAAGAATAAAGTATCTTGAAAGGAATTCTTATCTCCCTGCCTTTTTCTTTCTTTGTCCCCATTTCAATAAAATTGAATAAAGCACCTAGAATTACGTTATTAAGGGTAGCTCAAGAAGTGAACATCTTCCACTGCACTCAACCTCTGTGGGTCAGTCATGTGATTTGGACAATATAAGCCTTGTATTCATATTAAGCTCCAAAGATTTCCATAAACCAGCTAGTGGCTGGTTCCATGCTATAGGCTTAGAACATGGGCTCAAAAGACACGATGTTTTACAAATTAAAACAAAACGAAAAACGATACAGAACTGGATGTTTGTATTCCTAAGTGCCTCTCTGAACTCAGCATCCCCACCGACTGCAGCATAATCCTCTTTTATAGAATTTACCTGATTTTTATGCATCTATGATGAATCAACTGAAAGGCTATAAAATCCACTATACTCTGAGTTCTAGCGGAGTTCAAGCCCCAAGCTTTCCTCTCAAGAAAGTCATGTATCAGCTTTTTCAACTAGAATCCTCACCTGCATTACAGAGAGAAAATGATTAGGGTGCTATTATCTCAATTTCCCCAAGGATGATAGATGTATTGGGACATCAGGGCTTTGTCTTCTTGGGGAAACACCATTGATCAAGCACTGGCATATGGATGTTATGGTATCAACAAGTGTTACAACCATACGGAGTCTCAGGTAAGGCCAGAAGTGCACTAAAAGTTCTTAATTCTTTATAGGATTTTCTCTCCTGTACCTTGTCTTAATTATTTTCCTGACCTGATATGGACTTTAGATTGGCATCCCTTTTTTTCTTAATACATTCTTGTTGAATTAAAGGCATTGGGATTATTTGTTTTCTCTCATTTTTAAATTATTCTTCAGGAACTCCAGAAAATGTATTTTTATCATATCCATACCCTACCCTAACTCCTTCCAGATCCTCCATAACTTCCTGATGCACCGACTTTGTGTCATCTCCCAGTTTTGGTTTAACCCATTGAGTCTAGTTTGTGTTGCACACATACTCTTGGGTGGATGGTCATCTAATGGAGTGAGGTTAACCTACCAGGAGCCACACCCTGCTCCCCCAGTAGTTACTGTCAGTCACTACTTAGTTAAGGGTGGGACACCGTGTCCACTTCCCTTCTCCATGCTGGGGTTTTATCTGGCTCAGGCTTGCCCAGGCATTCATTTTCTACACTTATGATCCATGGAAGCTGGCCCCCACTATTTGGATGACCTATACTTATTAATTCATTGAATTTGAGCTTGAGAAAAGATATTGCTAGCTCTCAGTGAGGCTTGTCTGATAAATAAGCATATTTTGGGGGATTATCTTTTCCTTTCAAAAGCAAATACTGAATAAAATACCATAAATAAAATATCAAACAAATAATAAAAGAGTATCTAACTAAAAGTCAAGCCAATGATTTGAGAAAAAAAAATCTTTGATCAAGGTGGGGGGACTTGTTTGAGGACTTGAATTTCAGCTGCTGAACACATGTAAAAAAGCAGAGCAGATTGATTCCTGATGTAGTACCCAGCTCTGGGGAATCAGAGAGGGGATGATTCCTGAGGCTCCCAGGCCAGGTAGCAGCATTACCTCACTACAAAGTTCTAGGTGAAAACAAATAGAGAGAGAGAGAGAGAGAGAGAGAGAGAGAGAGAGAGAGAGAGAGAAAAGAAAAAAAGTGGATAGACCTGAAATTGTCTTCTGAGGTATGATTAATTAAAAAGTAAAACCATCTTCCAAGGCAGAAGGTTAGAATGGTAGTAATATTTTCAGTGCCCCTTGATCAAACAGAACATAGGAAAGAGGGGCTGGAGAGAAGGCACTGCAGTAGAGAACAGGTGCTGCTCTTGCTGGTTCCCAGCATCCATACAGCAACTCACAACCATCGGTAACTCCAGTTCTAGGGAATCTGACACCCACTTCCGGCCTCCGTGGATACAGCAGGCATGTGGTACACATATATATACACACAGGCAAAACACTCATGCATATAAACTAAAAAGAATAAATAAATCCATCTAAATAATATGAGAAACTGAGTTTGGATATTTTCAAGTAAATGTAGCCTAGAGCTGGAAGACATTAAGGAAGGACAAGGGGAAAAACATAAAATATAAAATTATTGTGTCCTCTAGAAATTTGGAGGAAATCTGTGATACTTCTTTTTCCACTGTAAGTAGCTTTGCCACTGACAACAGTTGATTTGTTATAAAACAGAAAATCACACTTGCACTGAGCATTCTCAGTGCTACCCATTAGACTATCTGGGAACACCCCTCAATTGCACCATAGATCTGGATCTTTTTTTTTTATTATTTTTTTTTTATTTATTTATTTCTGTATGTGTTTTCTAAGGAATCTTAGAAATAATGGTATTGGTATTTGTGTTAGCTAAAGGTATCCTTTATATCCTCATCAAGAAAATTCTAGTTTGGTTCAGTTTAGAGAAGCACTATGCTTCACGGATGCATCTAGGGGGCGCGTTATAAAACTCCTTTTGTAGAAGAAGCAGCATTTCCCTAAATGGTTCCTTAATGCCTCAAATCCCCCACTGTCTAATTTATACTCAAGGAAGAGTTTACTTCCTTTAGGGCATAACACATTATACTAAGAAATCATTAAAAAAGGAAAGAGATACATAGAAATCTGCTTAAGTTAGCAAATTGTGGTAAAGTAAGATAATCTTAAATAAATGATGGCCTACAAAAAATACAGTGTGTAAGGAATTCAGCCCTCCAATAGTACCATGCAGAACTGATAATTAACCCAAGCAAATCTGCAAGGTGATTTGCAATATTTTAGTAAGAGAAAGACGTGCTATGAAAGCAGTACTCTAGGAAGCTAATGAAGGGATATGGGACCTAGTTTCAATTATTATTAAAATACTTGCTGCTCAAGGTGCAGCTGCCTCAAGTGTAGATTGTTGAGGTACACCTCCCCCAGTGTTTCTCCTTATAGCTTATTTGTTCTCAATTCGACTACATAAGAACACCCTGACTTCAGTGTCTGGAAGAAGACCACACCCACTAAGGAGGTGGCAGAGTTTCTGGGATATCTGACACTGATAATCTGAGATCCCCACTGCAAACCAGGTCACCCCGGTGGACTACATCACACACTTGAACCTCTCTAGAATCCGAGACCCTCTTCTGACCTCCCCGGCATTGCACGACACGGGTGCACAAACTTGCATGCAGGTAGTACATTCATACACATACAGAAATAAATAAAAAAAATGCAGATGGTGATTCAGTGGGGCTAGGAGAGGGACATAAACATGAAATTTTCATCTTATCTATTTAGGTTTGTTTTAGACAGGGTTTTCTTGTAGCTCCAGCTGGCCTGGAACCTGCTATGTAGAACAGCCTGGCCTCATTTTCACAGAGATCCTCTTGCTTCCTGAGTGCTGGGATCAAAGACATATATTACTTTGTCTGGCTTCATCATTTGGTTTCCTTCCTTCCTTCCTTCCTTCCTTCCTTCCTTCCTTCCTTCCTTCCTTCCTTCCTTCCTTCCTTCTTTCCAAGATTTATTCTGTAGCCCTGGCTAACCTGGAACTTGCTATGTAGATGAAACAAGCCCCTAAATCACAGTGATTCACCTGCTTCTGCTAGGAATCAAGGTATGTACCACCATGCTTGACCACACCTGGGATAAAACATTCATGATTAATAATCCCAGAGATGCTGGCTCTGTGGGCTATTACTGTACTCACCGTTTCAATTTAGGGAACAAAAGAGGTGACTACAATGTGCATAAAGTCAGAAAACAAAGATTCTCTCCAACTTCTTTTATATCTTAGTTATGTGGCCCTGGTAATATTTAAAATAAGGGGTGGCCTCCTACTTAATTTAGTTTCTGAACAAAGCCATTAGACAGTTAAATGAAAAACGCTATGGTTGTATACCACACTTTTAGTCTAAGGACTTGGAAGGCAAAAGTAGGTCTCTTTGAGAAGGAAGCCATTCTGGTCTACATAGAGTATTCAAGGCCAGCTGAGGCTAAAGAGAGACCTTTCTCCCCTCACCCCCACCCCACACACCCCCAAAAAAGAAAGAAAAGGCAAGAAAAAATTAAATAAATGAAGTAAAATTAATGAATTAAACTGGATGATGCATGCAAAACCACAGATGTTTACTGGTAGTTAGGATAAGTTCAAAATGAAAATGAAAATACCTGTATTTGAAAGTTATTAAGCACTGGGAATGTAGCTCAGTGGTAGAGTACATTCTCAGCACCAAAAATAAAAATTCTTAGAATCTTAAGATTACAATAGGAATTTAACAAATCATAAGTAGGTCCTTCGTGTTGGGTCCTGCATAACTCTTAAGTTATGTGAACAGGTCCTGACTGCAATACAGCTTCAGCTAGTATTAATCACATCAACACAGTGTCAGTACAGCTCGTACTCTACACTATGCCAGATGTTGAGCTTGGTGCTGAGCTTCGTGATTCAGTTACAAAATCCCAGGTAATCTAGAAAACAGAAGTATAAGGTCTTTGAATATCTTGTTTAAGGTTCCACAGCTACCCAGTCCAGGAAGCCTGGTTTTGAACTCTGCTGTCTGATTCTAAATTTATTTATTCTTCTTAACTAATATAATATCATTAGTTTTCCACAATAGGTCATTTTGGTTCTTATTTGACTCAAAATTAGAACCCTCGACTTAAAAATCATCTATATTTTTAAAAAGCAATTAATGTGTCATGACTTGGATCAGATTTGTTCTGTCAACTTAATTGGTCCACACCGCTAATCACTGTATAATCTAATCATACAGTACCCTAATCACGGCAAAGCCCTAGTCACCCCAACCCCTAGTTACCCAAAGTCTAGTCACCCTGACCCCTAGTCTCCTAAAGCCCCCAGTCACTCCATACCCCTCTACCTTCACAAAACTACATAAAACATGCACTACTGCACTAAATAGAGCCACAATTTCAATGAGTACAGACTATTTACTCAACAAAGATAAGGATTAATTTTCATATTATTCAAAGTCTGAATAGCGGAATTATTTTCCTTTTAAAGTAATTAATTTCTTTTAAGTGTGTTTCAACAGTAATGATTTCCATGGGGGGGGGCAACAATTCCAGTGCATAGAAATAATTTTCTTCTAAACATAAATACTTTGATCAAGAGAAGCAAAGACAAGGATATATCATCTCATAATAGAGATTAAGAAAAGCAAAACGCTCATTTTATTTTAGATAAATTTTGGATTTTTCTGTTTATGTGACTCAATTGTCATAAAATAATGCATTTTGTTTGCATTATGCTTTTTAATCACTCATGTCATTATAAACATCCTATTAGTTTCTAATTCTGGTGGTGGAACTTATTTATCATGACCATCATGATAATCATCATCAATATTACATTTCCTATAACATCATCCCTATTATGCAACTACACAAAGAGTAAGCCACTGTACTTTATCCATTTCTCTTTGAAATTATTACCGGTTTCCTCTGGCAGAGTTATCTTGGCTTCTGCTGTATTCTACAGGGGCTTTTCCTGCCTCACTTTATACTGTAAGGTGTCTTTGGTGGCTTTGAGGACAGACAGATCCTTGGGTGTGATGTCTTCTTTATTAATGTGTTTATTCTCAGTCTCTAGCATAGAACCTAGCACATAGTATTCAAAAGGACTCTCTGGGGCTGGCAAGATAGCTCAGTAGAGAAGGGTGCTTGACGCAAATCCTGATGATCTTAGTTCAAGTCCCATGATCCATAAAGAAGGGGAGAACCAGCTCCCACAAGTTCTCTTCCAACAATCATGCCATGCACACATGGACATATACACGCTCAATATATAAATGAAATAAAAACTCTATTTGATGGGTCTGGAAAGATGGCTCAGCAGTTAAGAACTCTGGAGGCTCTTCCAGAGGACCCAGGTTCAATTCCCATCATCCACATGGTGGCTAACAACTGTCTATAACTCCAGTTCCAGGAGATCTGATGCCTCCTTCTGGTCTATGCAGGCATTGCATACATGGGCACACTTATTTACATGCTGGTAAAACACTCATAAATATAATAAAATTAAAAACTAAATTGACTATCTGGGTTGGTAGTATTGCTGCATTAGAAAAGGGCCTATTTAAACAGTACACTCTGCCCAGTGGGAGCTGAAATCAAGAGGCAATGTTCAGTCTTAGGCACTGTTCATTCCTGCTTTCCGCTGGGCAGAAAAATGTCATACCATATAAAATGTATTAAGTCCTCAGAATTAAAATGTCATCGAGCCCCCTACCAGACCATGTTATGCTAGCTTGGTATTTGAAAGCACTACAATTCGTTATGCCAACTGCTGATACAGTTCCAGGCTATGGGGCATCTGCTGAACATGAAGAGAAATAAAAATCCGTGGGTCCCCTGGAAGGGAGGTTGCTATGTTTGAAAAGCTGAATTATAAGCAAGAACTCACCAGATGCTTTGTGGACTGAAATACAGAGTTCCAGCTCCTTGGGGACCTGAGCAGATGGGACTCCTGGAGCCCAATCTCAATGAGGAGGGTCAAAGGCAGGACGCCTGGTTTCTGTCCCAGTTACTTCTCTTTTCCCCCAAGGCTACAATGTACAGAAGTTAACTCACTCTTTTTTTATTTTTTATTTTTTAATTTATTTTGTATGTGTATGAGTGTACTGTCTGCATGTAGGTTTGTGCACCCGTGTCATACAATGCCTCGGAGGTCAGAAGAGGGCATCGGATTCCCCTGGAACTGGAGTTAAAGATGGTTCTTAGCCGCCATGTGGGTGCTGGGGATCGAACCCGGGTCCTCTGCAAGAGCAGTCAGCGCTCTTAACTGCTAGGCCATCTCTCCAGCCCCGAACTCACTCTTAAATAAACTCAAAGACAATGTTTCTTAGGAGTCTAGAAAGTATTTGGAAAGTGTTTTCTGTGCATCTCTCTTCATACAGTTGGCTACAGAGTAAAGAGTTGTATAGCAAGCTTTACTGTCTTATGCAAACCCTCAGGACAGGAAGGGCAATGCATCTGCCAAAGTAGAGAAGAAACGCAGGAGGCAACAGTTCAATACCTCATTGCACTGCAAGCTCGTTCCCCTCTTGACATTTAAGAGATCCTCCCTGTCATTGCCATCTCCCTTCTCCAGCTTCCCTGCAACATAGGCTGCACATTTGCCTCCTTCCCTCTAAAAAATCTCATAGGGACCCGCTGAGGCCCAGGGTGCAGGCCGCTTATGTCAGCCAGGAGGATTGTGGGAGCTGAAGACTACATAACAAGAAATACTACCATACAGAAGAAACCCTCTTCTGAGCTGTTGGCCAGGGAAGTACAAGAGACTCCCAAAAGTAGGCAGACTATTGCCACAGTCCTTGATTGCCTCCCTGAAGTTAAAGTTAAGACCCTTTTTCTGAAGACAGGTCATACTTCAGAGACCAGATTTGGAGCAATGGAGCTAGAACTGACCTGGAAGCTGCTTCCCCTGAAGGCTCGCTCTCACAGCTTTGGAGAGCACTACAAAAGCTAAGGGAGAACATCAGTCAATGGTCAAACTCCAGCTTTAAGAACAAATAACTGGGGCTGGAGAGAGGGGTCAGCGGTTAAGAGAGTTAAGAGCACTGACTACTCTTGCAGAGGACTCAGGTTCAATTCCCAGCACCCACATGATGGTTAAGAACTGTCTGTAGTGCTGAGTGTGGTTGCACATGCCTTTAATCTCAACACTCAGGAGGCAGGGGTGGGCAGATCTCTGTGAGTTCAAGGCCATCCTGGTTTACAGAGTGAGCTCCAGGCCAGCTGGGACTAAAGGGAGACCCTGNGTCCTTTCAAAATAAAAAAAAAAAAAAAAAAAAAAAAGAAAGAACCACCTAATGAGTGTCACAAGCATACAATAATATAGAGATTTGAACTTTTATCTGTGGGATAATCACAGTATCATGACTGACCTAACTCAGTGAAAACATAGTGCCATGCCGATGAGGAATCTGAGGTTCTGCACACCTATAACATGGATGGAGAGATCCATATCTTGAAGAAACCCCAAGGCTGTATTCCCTAAACTATGAATTCTACTAAGTATAAAATATCATCCTGTATATTGACAGTACAAGTATCATACCAAGTCACCATTCATAAATGAGCTTCTTTGTGCCCCAGACAGAGACTATACAGAGTCCACAACCTGGTCACACAGGCATTGTCTGTGAATTGCCCACGCCTAAGCAAGCACTCCGCAATGGACCGCTACACATAAGGTTTCAACAACAGGAACGAGATAAAGAGGGGACACTAATGAATCTCAACTCATCACAATGATGTTCCCTCTTGAAACAGAGGTCCAGGAAACACAAAAGGCACACAAATGGCCGAAGTGTGGAAATAAGAGTCTTCAAACTGTGGGTCCTCAGATAGGACTCACTCACTCAGGGCTCAAGGGCACCATCTCAGAAGGGTGAAGAATTGTATAGTGCCAAGGGAAGAGGTGTATGGCCATATGGAAATAAGTTCTATAAGCTCCTGGAACCCTGCTCCTATGAACCTACAGACAATGTATCGGAAGCACAAGATCATGCTAACTCAAGCAGACAAAAATCATCACAGAACTCAGGAAACGGGCAACAAAACCCAATATTAGCAGAAGAAATATTGGCAGCTGATTACTGCTGGGTGAGGAAGAGCCTGATCTTCTTAATAGGAGGTGACTCTGGAGTGGCTGACGAGCTCAGCGATGAACTTGCAACTAAGGCACATCTAACTTGACAGTAGAGACACTAAGTGACACAATGGGCCTGTGACCAACAATGACAGAGTGTCTGAATTCCACTGAGGAGCTGACAGGAGGGGCCCGCAGAGAAGGATAGTGGTTTTAAGAGTGATTGAGATGTTCGTATAAAATACAACAAAATTTACTAAGAAAATTATAAATAAAAAAAATTGTAGTTTGTTGCTGGGTGGTGGCACACACACACCCTTAATTCCAGCCCTTGGGTATGCAACAGGCAGGCAGACCTTCACATAGTGACTTCGGAGGGCTGGGACTATGGAGACCCTGTCAGAAAATATAAAAAAAAATTAATAAAAAGAGAATCTTAATAAAGTTATGTTCATGTAACTTCATCTTTATAAAACCACTGAGAGCAAGTGGAGAGAAGTGAGTGTAAGACAGCAAAGAAACAGCTGAGTAGCAATCAAGGGTAAGGATGGTGTGCCTGGATTCTAGGTGAACTTTAGCTATTTAGTACGGCTTTTCCCCTAGGTCAGGTAATTAACACTTCAGGTCTCCATTTTTTTTTTTTTTTTTTTTGAGAAGTTGTTCTTTTCTCCTTTCTTGCCTATAGCCGGTCTCCTGGACTAGCTCTGGCCTATGGGCTATTGAACTCACAGAGATCCTGCTTCTCTGCCTCACCGGTGCTAGGATTAAAGGCGTGCTAGCTGCCATATGGGTTGCTGGGAATTAACGGGTCCTTCGCTGCTAAGGCAAGTTGGTGCCTAACCGTTGGCAGCAGCTCTACCCCACGCATCTCCTTTGTAAATGAAATAGTATGCTATTGTGTAAATACTATTATATTCTGAATTTACCTTTGAATATAGGAAAGCGAGAAAAATGTCGTACTCTATGTGGTTTAATTTGATCACACATCTGTACTACAGGAAACCATCACAGCCCTACTGAGGTTATTTTCTCGTCATAAGGTATTGCTTGTTGTGATAATTGAGTTACTGATATCAAACCTCTTGTGGTGTGTGTGTGTGTGTGTGTTGTGCTGTGTGTGTGGTTTTACTTACTTGTTGTTTGTTCTTTGTTTCTGGAGATAGGACATCTCTAGTGCCTCACGCTGCATCCTGGCTTGCCTATGAGTCAGGCTGCCCCATCACACAAAGATTTCACTTGGCTCTGCTGCCTAGTGGCTGGGATTAAGGTATCTGCCACAAGGCTGGGGCCTTCATTAGTGTACTTTTGAAGGTAAATTATGGCTTAATGTGTCCCAGGTGACTTCACATATGTGAATGTTAGGCAACTCATCAGCTATTATAGACATTCAGTAAAGAAAATAAAAATCGGTTTGCTACATTGCTGGCGTTGCTTTGGAATGTACTGGCTCCCTTATCTCTCCAGGGAGAACAGTAACTTTCATTGTCTATTCAGGTGCCTCATTCCATCATGGGCAGTTATACATCATGGAGTGTGTACTTATGGGCTTGTTGAGACCATCTGAGTCAAGCAACCTGCTCTATTAGTAAGAGGGATAGAGAGCATCATGGTCCAACTCTACCACTCATGTATTCTGAAATACATTTTAGTATCTCCAAGATGTAGAAAAATCTCATCTGTACCCCTGGTAAATCAGATTAATGGCACATATGAATTTATAAAATTCTTCGATATTCAAATAAACATTTGCTTAAGCACAATGTTGAAACTGTAAAAAGTAAAACTGCTTTATTCCATGGTTTAAATTAGGTGCAGAAAACTCTCCCCGCCCCCAATCTAAATTTCTGTGAAAAATGACATAGGGCCATGTACTTATTCACCAGCAGAACTAAAACAGATGCTCTGAGTCAGTAAATAAAGATCCAGATTCTAGGAAAGCAGCCCAGAATCACTAGAAAATCATCATTTTTCCCCAGATAGGATAGAACACTGTTCTGATGTGGTTTCTGTCGCTGTAAAAAAACATTGAATCAAGAGCAACTTGGATGGAGATAAAGGATTTTGGGCTTACAACAGTCATTGCCCAGGGCGCCTAGGCAGGGCAGGAACCTGGGAGCAAGCTGAAACAGAATACCATGGGTGAATCCTCGCCTACTGGCCTTGCTCCCTCAGGCTGATGCTCAGTCGGCCTTTCTTAAACAGCGCCAGGTCATCTGGAAATAGGAGTGGCAATGCTCAAGTGGGCTGGCCTTCTAATCAATTAACTAATTGAATAAGAAAGTGCTCACAGACATGGCACAGCCAATTTATGGAGTCATGTGTCCTGGGAATAAAGCTTTTGTGTGTGGCTTGAAGCAAGAATTTATAGACCTGTCCTCGAAATCTCCAGTTATACTGATAACTATGTGGGCATTGTCCGTAGTTATCTGTAGCTCAGAAGTTCGGATATTCAATGATTCTTGCTTCACCCTATCTCTGCAAAGATTCCAAAGATGTCCCTTCCCTTGAGCATTAAGCAAAATGTCACACCTCAGTTACCTGTTGCAGAAACAGGAGCCGTGCAGCCCCTGCCCCCGTATACGAGCCAAGGGGCTGCGCACCTCCCTTCTTGCCTGCCCTGCACTTCCTTGCCCAGAGCACTAGTAAGCCTTCAATATATAGACTCACTACAGTAAATAATGGAGTTACTATCTTCCCATGCTCTCTGCGTGTGAGTCCATCAATTTTTCCATGGGTGATCTCCTGTGGTTTTCCCTCCCCACTTCTTGTCAGGCGAAGCCTAGAGACTAGTCGGCCCACTCAGGCAGGGGACATTCCTGGAGCTGGGCCAAGAAAGGAAGAATGCATGTGTGAATGCGGTCACGCGTGACCTCAAAGACATTGGAACAAGGGACATTTCCTGGCTGAGGTTCCCTGGTTTCCACATGTCTCTAGTTTTGTATCAAGTTGACAAAACACTAGCCAGCACAAACACTAGGGGAGTTTAGGTGAAATGTATACTTTGGTTATCTCATTCCCACCGAAACAAATCAACACACTGTGAATACCTGATCCAACCTAGAAACTTGTAATATGGAAGGGACAGTCCCTGTTACTAGTCAGGACATGCAAGAGTCTTTCCTTTAAGAATTGTCTGTATTTTCTTATATGCAATGAGTGTTGTGCACATTAGCAATGCCTATTTTGAGGATGGTTCATTTAGCTGATTCGAGTGAGGCCATATTACCAAGATCGATATAACATTAATAAAATCACATAATAACGTGTAGAAATATGTAGATGAACATGAGACATTTTTAGAAAAAGTGGAGAAGCAAAGAAAAGCCTGTGAGGCGGGAGCCTGTCTAGACCCATGAGCTAAAACTTACAGACATCACTGCACATGCCCCTTTCATTTAAGTGCCCCCCACATCAAGTTCTACAGCAGGTACACGATAGGAAAAGTAACATAAATATTCTCAGCTCTAATTGGTACCTGTGTTTGTACACAAACAAAAAGGTACACAGAAAGCAAATACTCAAGATGAACTCAGACAAGCTAGGTTTCTCACAGCCAGGGAAAATGACAGCCTTTCACAATTTTAGAAAGTTATCTGCGGTCCCAAAGAAGAAAGCTATGGATTAAAGCACATTTGCATTTAGGAAATACACAGGTCTTCCATTGTTGACACACTGTGCATTGTGGGAATTTGGGTGTGGTCTCTGCCTTTGTCAGAAGGGAACATATTCAGGAGTCAGCCATTTCGTGGTATTTCTCACTGAGGGAAAATAACTTGTGATGCCATTTTTCTTTTTCACAGCAAGGGAAAATGCTTCTAATAATCAGGATATTGTTCTGAAATTCCTCCACCTCAGAGCACTTTGCAGATTTATTTAGTTGATAAAAAAGTCTCTAAGTGAAATTAAAAGCCGGAGCTGACCTATTAGGTTGATGAAAATTTTTCGTAGGGACCAATTCCCTTAGCATTTCACTCAATTTTCCCCCTCTTAACATTCTTCCCGTAGGCTCTCTCCAAGCATTCTAGAGGCAGCATTTCAAGATTACCTCACAACAGGCAGTGGTCCATGAAAACAAGGAGTTAAATGAACTTTGCAGGTGCAATGTAAGAGAAGAAACCATCTCAGATAGAAGGATTCAGGGAAGGTTATTCCACACGGATCTTCTTATTTCTTAGTTCATTTTCTAACTAGCAAACTTTGCTAATTAATGTTCACTCCACAGGGGGGATATATAGGTGTTTCATGAGTATTTTGCAGACACAAAGAGACTAACCAATCAACATCGCACGGACCCCAACAATAGTAACAGACGAGGATTAGACAAGGAAGCTCAACTCCCTGACAAATGACTCTCTACAGAAGTCCTCATGGTCAAATACTGGGGGTAAAAACATGTATTAAGTTTAAACTCTGTCTCTGATGAGCACTTTGCACTAACTGTGGTACTTGTATAAGCATAAATCTTTCAAGTACTTTAAGATAGTGGCGTAGGGATGGAGTTATCCTCAAGCCGACCCCAACTATCTAATTGAAACGGCAAGTTCCCTTTTCTGCACAGTTCACACTTCCCTACCTGTTGTACCAGGACCTTTAAGACCTTGATGAAAAAGATAAAAATTTAAAATGGCAAATTCCAGAAATCGTGTTTGTTATTGTGGTTGTCTTTTTGGGCGTGATCATGTTTCCAAAGCTGCAAAGAATATAAACAAGTGCTTCTGTTAAGATGTACTGGTGTGCTGGAGATGGCCTAGCTGTTAAAGCGTCCACTGCTCTTGCAGAGGACCAGGTTGATCCCCAGCACCCACATGGCGGCCGAAGAACCGTCTGAGACCCAATTCCAGGAGAACTCCGTTCCAGGGAATCCACCCTCTTCTGACGTCCGGGCATTGCACGACACGGTGCCAGACTTGCAGGCACAGACATTCATACAAAAAAAAAAAAAAAAAAAAAAAAAAAAAAAAAGAAGAACCACCTCAATGAGTGGCACAGCATACAATATTAGTAGAGTATTTGAACTTTTATCTTGGGGATAATCAACAGGTACCTAATTGGACTTAAAGCCTACTCAGTGAGAAGAAACTCATGTGCAGTACCGTAAACATAGCCAAATACACATGGATGGAGAGATCACATATCTTAGAGAAATCCCCAAGGCTGTCATATCCCTAAACTAATGTAATTTCTTACTAAGTATAAAATATTCATCCTTATATTTACAGTCAAGTATCCCAGTCACCACTCATTAAAGAAGCCTCTTTTGACCAGACAGAGACTATTACAGAGTACCACAACTGGTCACACAGTCATTGTCTGTGAATTGCCCAAGCCTAAGCAGCACATCCGCAATGGAACCTCTACACCTAAGGTTCAAGCAACATGGAACAAGAGATAAAGAGGACACTAATGAATCTCTCAACACTCACTAATGATGTTCCCTCTTGAAACAGAGGTCCAGGAACACAAAAGGCCACAAATGGCCGAAGTGTGGAGAACAAGAGTCTTCAAACTGTGGGTCCTCAGATAGGACTCACTCACTCAGGGCTCAGGGACCATCTCAGAAGGGGTGAAAGAATTGTAAGTGCCAGGGAGGAGGTACATGGCCATATGGAAATAGAGTCCTATAAGCTCCTGGAACCCTGCTCCTATGAACCTACAGCAGTAGTGTCAGGATGCACAAGATTCATGCAAACTCAAGCAGACAAAAATTCATCACAGAACTCAGGAAACGGGCAACAAAACCCAATATTAGCAGAAGAAATATTGGCAGCTGATTACTGCTGGGTGAGGAAGAGCTGATCTTCTTAAAGTGAGGGACTCTGGGTGGGCTGACTAGACCTCAGCGAATGAACTTGCACTAAGGAACATCTAACTTGACAGTAGGAGACACTAACTTGACACAATGGGCCTTGACACAAATGACAGAGTGTCTGAATTCCAGTGTGGAGCTACAGGAGGGTGCCCGCAGAGAAGGGGTATATAGGTGTTTAAGAGTGATTGAGATGTTCTGTATAAAATACACAAAAATTTACTAAGAATAATTAAACTAAAAAAAAATTAGTTTGTTGCTGGGTGGTGGCACACACACACCCTTAATTCCAGCCCTTGGGATGCACAGGCAGGCAGACCTTCACATAGTGACTTCCAGGAGGGCTGGGACTATGGAGACCCTGTCAAAAAATTAAAAAAAAATTAAATAAAAAAAGAATCTTATAAAGTTATGTTCATGTAACTTCATCTTTATAAAACCACTGAGAGCAAGTGGAGAGAAGTGAGTGTAAGACAGCAAAGAAACAGCTGAGTAGCAATCAAGGGTAAGGATGGTGTGCCTGGATTCTTCAGGGTGAACTTTAGCTATTTAGTCCTGCTTTCCCCTAGGTCAGGTATCTAACACTTCCAGGTCTCCATTTTTTTTTTTTTTTTTTGAGAAGTTTTTTTTTTTTTTTATAGGGTCTCCCTGTAGACCATATTGGCCTTGAACTCACAAAGATCTGCCTGCCTCTGCCTCCCGAGTGCTAGGATTAAAGGCGTGCTTAGCTGCCATATGGGTGCTGGGAATTAAACCTGGGTCCTCTGCTAGAGCAGTTGGTGCTCTTAACCGTTGAGCCATCTCCCCAGCTCTCCCTTTGTAAATGAAGATAGTACTATTGTGTAAATACTATTATATTCTGAATGTTACCTTTGAATATAGGAAGCAGAGAAAAATGTGTATTCTATGTGGTTTAATTTGATAAAATCTGTACTACAGGAAACCATCACAGCCCTACTGAGGTTATTTTCTCTCATTAAGTTGCTGTTGTGTGTGAATTGAGTTACTGAATATCAACCTCTTGTGTGTGTGTGTGTGTGTGTGTGTGTGTGTGTGTGTGGTTTTATTATTGTTGTTTGTTCTTTGTTTCTGGAGATAGGAATCTCTGTAGCTCCAGCTGACCTGGAATTTGCTATGAGATCAGGCTTGCCTCCATCACACAAAGATGCACTTGGCTCTGCCTCCTGAGTGCTGGGATTAAAGGTATCTGCCACAAGGCTGGGGCCTTCATTAGTGTACTTTTGAAGGTAAATTATGGCTTAATGTGTCCCAGGTGACTTCACATATGTGAATGTTAGGCAACTCATCAGCTATTATAGACATTATGTAAGAAAATAAAAATCGTTTGCTACATTGCTGGCGTTGCTTTGGAATGTACTGGCTCCCTTATCTCTCCAGGGAGAACAGTAACTTTCATTGTCTATTCAGGTGCCTCATTCCATCATGGGCAGTTATACATCATGGAGTGTGTACTTATGGGCTTGTTGAGACCATCTGAGTCAAGCAACCTGCTCTATTAGTAAGAGGGATAGAGAGCATCATGGTCCAACTCTACCACTCATGTATTCTGAAATACATTTTAGTATCTCCAAGATGTAGAAAAATCTCATCTGTACCCCTGGTAAATCAGATTAATGGCACATATGAATTTATAAAATTCTTCGATATTCAAATAAACATTTGCTTAAGCACAATGTTGAAACTGTAAAAAGTAAAACTGCTTTATTCCATGGTTTAAATTAGGTGCAGAAAACTCTCCCCGCCCCCAATCTAAATTTCTGTGAAAAATGACATAGGGCCATGTACTTATTCACCAGCAGAACTAAAACAGATGCTCTGAGTCAGTAAATAAAGATCCAGATTCTAGGAAAGCAGCCCAGAATCACTAGAAAATCATCATTTTTCCCCAGATAGGATAGAACACTGTTCTGATGTGGTTTCTGTCGCTGTAAAAAAACATTGATCAAGAGCAACTTGGAGGAGAAAAGGATTTATTTGGCTTACACAGTCATTGCCAGGGCAGCCAAGGCAGGGGCAGGAACCTGGAGCAAGCATGAAACAGATACCATGGAGGAACTCTGCCTACTGGCTTGCTCCCCCTGGCTTGCTCAGTGGCCTTTCTTAAACAGCCCAGGCTCATCTGGATAGGAGTGGCACTGCTCACAGTGGTCTGGCCCTTCCTACATCAATTAACAATTAATAAAGTGCCTCACAGACATGGGCACAGGCCAATTTATGGAGTCATTTCCTGTGGGAATAAAACTTTGTGTGTGGCTTGAAGCAAGAACTTGTAAGACCTGTCCTGGAAGATCTCCAGTTATCTGATATCTCTGTGGGCATTCAGTTGCCTCTTTGAGTTATCTATAGCAGGAAGGTTTGAGATATTACAATGATTCTTGCTTTGCCCTATCTCTGCAAAGTTCCAGAACCGGATGGTCCCTTCCCTTGAGGCATTGAGCAAATGTCCACACCTCTAGTTACCTGTTGCACAAACAGGAGCTCTGCAGCCCCCCCCCATTACAGCCAAGGTGGCTTGCCCCTCCCTTCTGCCTGCCCTGCACTTCCTTGCCCAGAGCACTGTAGCCTTCAATATATAGACCTCACCGACAGAAAATAAATGGAGTTACTATCTTCCCAGCTCTCTGTGTGTGAGTCCATTCATTTTTCCATGGGTGATCTCCTGTGGTTTTCCCTCCCCACTTCTTTCCAGAGCGAAGCCTAGAGACTGTCGGCCTGCAGGCAGGGGACAGTCCTGGAGCTGAGCCAAGAAAGGAAGAACAGCATGTGGAATGCGGTCACGCGTGACTCAAAGACATTGAACAAGGACAATTTCCTTGGCTGAGGTCCCCTGGTTCCACATGTCTCTAGTTTGTATCAAGTTGACAAAACACTAGCCAGCACAAACACTAGGGGAGTTTAGGTGAAATGTATACTTTGGTTATCTCATTCCCACCGAAACAAATCAACACACTGTGAATACCTGATCCAACCTAGAAACTTGTAATATGGAAGGGACAGTCCCTGTTACTAGTCAGGACATGCAAGAGTCTTTCCTTTAAGAATTGTCTGTATTTTCTTATATGCAATGAGTGTTGTGCACATTAGCAATGCCTATTTTGAGGATGGTTCATTTAGCTGATTCGAGTGAGGCCATATTACCAAGATCGATATAACATTAATAAAATCACATAATAACGTGTAGAAATATGTAGATGAACATGAGACATTTTTAGAAAAAGTGGAGAAGCAAAGAAAAGCCTGTGAGGCGGGAGCCTGTCTAGACCCATGAGCTAAAACTTACAGACATCACTGCACATGCCCCTTTCATTTAAGTGCCCCCCACATCAAGTTCTACAGCAGGTCACGATAGGAAAAGTAACATAAATATTCTCAGCTCTAATTGGTACCTGTGTTTGTACACAAACAAAAAGGTACACAGAAGCATACTCAAGATTGAACTAGACAAGCTAGGTTTCTCACAGCCAGGGAAAATGACAGCCTTTCACAATTTTAGAAAGTTATCTGCGGTCCCAAAGAAGAAAGCTATGGATTAAAGCACATTTGCATTTAGGAAATACACAGGTCTTCCATTGTTGACACACTGTGCATTGTGGGAATTTGGGTGTGGTCTCTGCCTTTGTCAGAAGGGAACATATTCAGGAGTCAGCCATTTTCTGTTTTCTCACTGAGGGAAAATAACTCTGTGATGCCATTTTCTTTTTTCACAGCAAGGGAAAATGCTTCTATAATACAGGATATTTTCTGAAATTCCTCCACCTCAGAGCAACTTGCAGATTATTTTAGTGATAAAAGTCTCTAAGTGTAATTAAAGCCGGAGCTGACCTAATTAGGTTGATGAAATTTTCAGTAGGGACTCAATTCCCTCTAGCATTTCACTCAATTTTCCCCTCTTAAACATCTTCCCGTAGGCTCATTCCAAGCAATTCTTAGAGGCAGCATTTCAAATTACCTCACACAGGCAGTGTCCACTGAAACAAGTGATTATAGAACCTTTGGCAGGTGCATATGTTAGAAAACACACTTCAGATAAAGGATTCCAGGGAGGTTATTCCACACGGAATCCTTTCCTATTTCTTAGTTTCATTTTCTAACTAGCAAACTTTGCTAATTAATGTTCACTCCACAGGGGGGATATATAGGTGTTTCAGAGTATTTTGCAGACACAAAGAGACTACAAAATGAAAAATGCAGGAAGAAATAGTAACAGAGAGGATTAATGACAAGGAAGCCTCATACTCCCTGACAAATGACTTACTACAGAAGTCCTCATGGTCAAAATACTGGGGGTAAAAACATGTATTAGTTTAAAATCTGTCTCTGATGAGCACTTTAGCACTACACTGTGGTACTTGTATACAGCAAAATGCTTTTCAAGTACTTTAAGATGAGTGGGTAGGGATGGAGTTATCCTCAAGCCGACCCCAACTATCTAATTGAAACGGCAAGTTCCCTTTTCTGCACAGTTATCAAACTTCCTCTCCTGTTGTACCAGTGACCTTAAAACCTTGTTGGAAAAAGTAAATTTAAAATGGTCAAAATTCCTAGAAATCGTGTTTCAGTTTTTGATCAATGTTTCCAAAGCTGCAAAGAATATAAACAAGTGCTTCTGTTAAAGATGTACTGGTGTGCTGGAGAGATGGCCTAGCAGTTAAGAGCGCCGCCGACTGCTCTTGCAGAGGACCCAGGTTTGATCCCCAGCACCCACATGGCGGCCGAGAACCGTCTGAGACTCCAATTCCAGGAGAACTCCAGTTCCAGGGGAATCCGACGCCCTCTTCTGACCTCCGTGGCATTGCACGACACGGGTGCACAGACTTGCATGCAGACAGTACATTCATACACATATGGAAATAAATAAAATTAATAAAAAAATTTAAAAAAATGTACTGGTGTGGTTTTTCTTAAAATATATTTCAGAATATATTTCCCATGGCATCCTATCCTGGAGGGGGTTCACAGAGGTAAGCTGTATAATATGCTAACTAATTGTTCACCGTTTCCTTTTGTCCTTTCTCAAATTTAGAACTGTGAAAGTTATTTTCAGTAAATTTAACCATTTCTCCAAAGATTTTAAAAATTTTATTATGATTAAATTTAAGCATTTAAAAATTATTTTGTTCCATTTGTAATTTCTGGCCATTCAAGATTTCTTCTCCTTTTAAAAAGAGTACTAAATGAGATTCACCTTAGGGTATGATAAGTTGATATTTTATTTTGAAATCTGATAAATTACTTTAGCAAAATTCACTTTCCTATTGATGTTCAGTGACTCTAAGTGCTATGAGCTCTCATGTCACATTATAAATGCCACAGAACAGAACTAAGATGACCTTAAAGAAAATTAAACTATACATTGCTTCAGTATATTGACAAATCTCCCATTTAACTTTAATTACAAAAAAAAACCCAAAGATGTAAATTAGCAAACGAATAGGCTTCTCTGATTTTATAACAAGCACCATTGATTACAATGGGCTATCATCCAATAATGTATTTTATTCATCCAAATTCTATATGGTAATCCTAACCTTACATTTTATTGCTCCAAAGCAAGTGACTTCTCTATATCTGCATCTCCATTTTTAAAACAAAGAGCTTTGATTTCAAGAAAGATTGGATTCGGCCAGGCATGGTGGTGCACGCCTTTAATTCTAGCACTTGGGAGGCAGAGGCAGGTGGATCTTTGTGAATTCAAGGCCAGCCTGGTCTACAGAGTGAGTTCCAGGACAGCTGGGGCTACAGGGAGACCCTGTCTCAAAAAGACAAAAAAAAAATAATAATAATAAATAAAGATTAGATTCTTCCTATTCCAAAATTTCTTCTGTGATTCCATAGAGGTGTTCTTAGAATCTCTTCTGGAACTGTCTATCCTAAGAGTTAAAATAAATAAGTAAATATATATAAGTTATATTTAAATGTTAGTTATATTTAGTAAATAAATAAGTACATATATAAATTATATTTAAATATAAGTTATATTTATTTATAACTTATTAATATATTATCAATACATAATATATATTATATGCTTATTAATATATATTATAAATGAAGTTATAAATGAATTATAAATGAAGTTATAATTAAGGCCTAAAATGTCTTCAAGGTAAGAAGTCTGAGCCAGGGTTTAGGAAAACAAACAAAGAGAAAAAAAATTTATGTATTCCTATTCAAGAACTCTGCAAAGTTATTTAACTCAAAATCCATGGTACTCTTTCACTAGTTCTTTTCAGAACAGAAAGAACAGGCCATTATAAATGATGGTTCAGACACAGAGAACATGAACTATCAAAAAGCCCTCCAATAGAATATGCTTTGATCTGTAGGTTGATTGTGTCAGTAGCTTTCCAATGTCTGAAACTGAAACAAATAAAGTGAATGGTATTACAGTTCTAGAAAATCTTATACCCCCAACACCTCCCCAAGCTGTGGAGTTGAAAAAAACAGGAAGTGCTCATTCCACAAGGAGGAAGGCTTCCATATGCAAAATATACAGAAAATGAGAGCAAACACACCATTTATACATTCAGTAGCTTTGAGCTAAAGGGCACTGGAAAGACCTCTAGCATTCTTTCCTCATTTTCTGTGCTGTCATATATTTTGTAATTAAACTATTAGTGTGGGAAGATGAATACTGAGATATAACAACCCATAAGCATTTACACCAGTAAATTAAGCACTGCATAATTTGAAACCATGATTTCAGATGAAGGGAGCTAACAACAGTTTCATAAACAGAAAGATTTGCTTACTCAGTGGAGAACTGGCAAAAGACCGCCTGTCTCAGGGGAATCAGGCATCAGAGAAATCTTTAGATTCATAGGACACTCAAAGCTGCTCTTTACATAAACTTGCACTCTCACTAAAGATCCTTTGATTTGAGTCCATTTCCTGTCTACGGAGATTTCATTTCTCATAGATAAAGCAGGGCCTGTGGCTGATTACAAAAGTGAGATAAGGAATGTGGTGTGGGTACTTCGTGAGATTGTTCTGCCGCCATTTCCCACAGCCAGAGAATGGTTTCAGGAATCTACTTGTAAAATCAAATGGTGTTTCAACTGTGTTTTTTCCCAATCTGACCTTCTGTCTCTATCTCCTTCATAGGAAAATAACAATGATTATAGACTCACCTATAATCCTGACAGGTCTCCCTGTTCATTGGACGCACCCTCATCCCTGCCTCTTTTAAACTCGAAAGAGTACAATGGCCACACACTCTTAAAACTCATTACAGAGTTTTAAAATTTGTTTTTGCTTTTATGAACTTGAGGGTTTGTCCAGTCTTCAATGGCAATGAACTAACAAGGCACTTCTTTTGGGGCCTGGTTCAGTACAGCAGTTATCAGTCCTGAACTCAAGGCTTAAAATACTTAATATTTGGGGGTATTTCTGTCTTTCTTCAAACAACTTACCTGTTCTGAATGTCCATTTTTTGTATGAAAAATATAGATAAAAATAATCAGGTGTGGTGGTATACACCTTTAATTCTAGCACTTGGGATACAGAGGCAGGTGGATCTCTGTGTGATCAAGGACAGCTTGGACTACATAGTGAGTTCCAGGCTATAGGAAGACCCTGTCTCAAACCCCTACTCCTCCAAATACAGATAATAAAATCACTACCTATTTTGTGGGAATCATGGGACAATTTGAGGTTCACAAAAAATAAACACCAAGAACTCTGAAAACATTAGTATTGCTTCCATCATAATGATAATACCCACTGTTTTATTAGTTTGTTATTACTTATGGGCTTAACAAAGACCACAAGCCATAGTTTATGTCTTCACAGTGTAAAATTCATTCTCTGAGAGACAATCACCTTACTGAAAATTATGTTTGGATTCAGCTGTGGGAAACTGCATGCAGGTGTTACTACAGCAGCTCTGATTCTCCTTAGGACTGTTTAACACACACACACACACAAACACACACACACATACACACACACAAACACACACACACATACACACACACACACACACACACACACACACACACACACCGGGCAACAGAATTCCAGTATGCTCAGGTATATAAAAGACAAACAAGCATGACTCAGCAGTGACTGTTTTTCACTGATGAGTGAAAAATAAATATAAAATAAAAATCCTCCATTCGAATTTAGATGATTACAATATTGCCTTTAGAATAATTGATTATCAACAGCACCTGTGACTAAACAATTAGTCCATCATTATTCCACTTTACATTTAGAGGTCTATCTATATCACTCAGTACAACACAGGAAAAATGTCTGGCTCTAGTAGCCAGAAAAAATTCTGGTGCCAGATGGATTTTTAAAAGCTTGCTCTTATGGAAAATAAAATTGAAATTCAAGGCCTTTCAGGTCTTCCCCTACAAATTGCAATCCTATAAAAATTTACAACAAACATTGACAGCTGAGCATGGAAGATGAAATTACTCTAGAAACCTCTGCTTTTCCTCAGGTAAATATCAAGTAAACTTACCAGATCACAAATGACACAGCTCTTCTTCTCTTTCAGTACACAGTTATAATAGAGCTACAACATTATTTCATCGTATAGTCTCATTATTTTGTTTTTTGGTTTTCTTTTTTTTTTTTTTTTTTTTTCTTTATATGGTTCTATAGTCTCCTTTTACTCCTGAAGGCTAAATTTTTCTTCCTTTAACTTTCAAACAAGTCATCTCCTCTCTATGTGCATAAAACCTCAGGCTCAGGCAGTTAGCTAAAATGAACACATAACCCTTACTACAACTTTAGACTCAAATCTCTTTCCATTTAACTTCCTCTTATGGATGATACCCAGCTCTCCATGCAGATCTCCACCATGAGAAGTGGAACTCAATTCCTCACCACAGTCTATGAGCTTCCCTCTACCCCAATTCTATACAAACAACAGGAAGCTGAATTTAAGGTTGTGCCATTGATTCTGGGCGCAACGGGTTGGCAGCAGTAAAGGTGTTTTCAGTCCAGATCTGCAAAGATAAGATCATGAGTTAAGAATGGTTCAGTGACAGTGGTATTTACCTCTTTGAGACAGCCCATAAAGTTGTTACTGACTGGCGACCCTGGAAGGTCGGCTGTGCTGGGACTTCCTCCAACATAGAAAAAGTCATCAGACCCCAGCATGGTGTAATCTTCTTGCGTGTAGCCCGTTGTGGTAAGAATCCCATCCACTGATATTGTCACCTAGATAACAAAGCACAGGGAAAGGACACGCTATACTCAGACCTACATACTGTAATCCTGGGATATGCCTGTTTTGTGTTTTGTTTTGTTTTTATTCTATTTTTTTGTTTTCGTTGGCTTTTTTTTTTTTTTTTTTTTTTTGCTTTTTTTCATTTGTTTTCTTTTTTTTTTACTGTTTGTCTGGTTTTCAGTTTTAGACCTATGGTGGAACCCATTTTCATGTCTGTTTGAGGTTTATTCTTGGATTCTATTAATCTAGTCCTAAGAGATCTAAACTAGTTAGAGAGTTAACTGATTATAGAACTAGTGTCAGCATTGTCCCTACTGCAACTCAAAAGTTATTTAGCAGACACAAAAATGGTGTTAGTAAAATGCCTCCTAGGTTAGTTTCACTGGTGTACACATTAGTAAAGTTTAGTTGTCTGTTATTCACTAATCACAACGTGCACCTCGTTAACAGAAAAGGCGCAAGCTATGTCCAGCAACGTCACTATTTGCACTATTGAGCAGCAGCTCTTCAGCATGCAAGTGCCTAAATCATGCCAGGGGGAAGACGAGGCAAAACAACCAGTCTGAAGCAGCACTCGCGATGCGCATGCAGGAAGTACAGTACAGTTCAGAAAGGAAAGGAAAGGAGAGAAGACGGGAGAACCAAAGGAGAAAGATAACTGCTGGATGGTGACGTAAAGATGAGTGGGTGTGGCATCTCCAACATTCCCAAATCAAGTTTCCATGCCATGCATCATGAATGGTTAGAGACTGGCTGAGCCTGCGGTCACTCAGGCCAGCCACCATTTTCTTATCCCGTGTTA
The DNA here is from genome assembly GCA_009823505.1 of Rhizomys pruinosus. Taxonomy (NCBI): domain Eukaryota; kingdom Metazoa; phylum Chordata; class Mammalia; order Rodentia; family Spalacidae; genus Rhizomys; species Rhizomys pruinosus. Next base: position 4,336,235 of record VZQC01015407.1, read on the forward strand.
ACCACAGCTGGATGCAAAAAAACGTTCGAAACGTTAACGATGCCCCTACAGGTGAGTTGGAAAACAGAAGTTGACAGGAACAGGTAAAAAATAAGAAATTCAACAACGGATGAAAAGAAGGAGATCAAAGTAAGCAGAAGAGTACCAACCGCAGTTCCTCTTTTGTTAATGATGTCTACAGTTAAAAGAAAGAAAGAAAACACACGGCAAACCCAAAATAAGAAACAATTAGAATGATATCTACCGAACAATGTAGTTTGTTTACCATAGCGTGTCCAATGCCTGAGTGCTTTGTGGAGAAGGGGGGAGAAAGGAAATTAAAAACTGTGAACAGAATAACGATCGTTACTTAAAAAATATGATGGTTTCTACCATGTTAGTACATTTTTTGATTCAGGTAACGGTTAGTAGAATGAAACATTCCATGAATGACATGTTAGTTATTAAGCATGTTAGTAACATAGAAAAAGGGCAAAAAAATTTTACAAGAAAAAAGCAGACTAACGAATAGGCCTCCCACAGAGGTCATCTCTGTTCCTGCCATCGTGGCTCATTTCTTGCCGCTAGACAGAGCAGATACGTGGCAATGTTCCCTTTGACTGCCTGAGTACATCTGAGAGACGAAAATGTCTACAAGGGATTCATTCAAAGCTCATCAGCTGGCCACTGCCACCCTAGGCCCATCATTGCCCCCCTCCACCCCAGCCCCGCCCCAGTCCCAGCAAATCAGTAGGAAGGGGTTGGCATTGCCCTGCTACTCAATTTTACAGCATACAAGGACTGCTCCTCAACTCCAAAACTTCCTTCGGTCATATTGATGGACTTTAGGGTCACAGTTTACTGCAATGAAACAAAGCAAAGATCCTGACACAGAATGAGTAGAATGGACTTGTTTGTAATCTGTCCTGCTGCACATGCACCCTGGCTACATAAACTGCTTCCTTGGAATTACCAATTCTCTATTTGCTTTGTAACCTGAGCAAAGGCAAATCTAGAAAGTGGGCTCCTCAAGACCCACCCTTCCTTCTCTGTTCCTCTCAAATGAGCCTCCAGTCTCTTGGTGAGTATCTGAGAGAAAAGAAAAAAAAAAAAAGAAAGAAAACGAAAACCAAAGAGACAGACTTATAGGAAACCCATGGTGTACAGATACACTGGTGGTGGGCAGCCCTCTCCCAAAGCAGTAGGAAACATGAGGCCCCAGCCCCCATGTTCCTAAGGTGTATGAAAAGAACCTCAGAACTTTTAGGGGTTACTTGTTTGACTTAATTAGACTAGCTTTCCACTCCTAAAGCTCCTTTTTTTGCTTCTCTAGCTCAGACAGCTGAAGCCTTTCGGAAGTGGGAAAGAAAAGGTTAGTTAACAGCTTAGAAAGAGAGGGCTGTTTTAGTAAAAGAATACCAGAGACAGTCAGTCACTCTGCAACTGTTCAGAGAAACAACAAATACATTAAGGATATTAGTTTGAGATTAGCATTTACCATAAAAAAGTAGGCATTGTCAATACTTAAGGAAATGATACATTATAATTTCATCAAATTTTAAATAACGACCCAAACTCATAATGATCAAAATATAAGAACAATGTATTCTGCCTTCTTCTGTAAGTATACTGTAATATGTCTCATTAAAAACATACAGTGTATGTAGTAGACCCATAGATTCAGTAAAGAATGGGTATTTCTTTAATATATAGCCTTGTGCAAAAAATTAAAAAAAAATGCAGTCCAATATAAATGGGCAGGTAAAATATGAAGTGAGCTTACAGAGTCATTCTGAGTTTAAAGTATCTGTACTAAAAAATGCATTCAAAAACAAAATCTTCAGAAGAAAGACTAATCCTCAAGGTTGATGTTTCCCATTAGGGACATCTCACTGTCTCATTTCAGGGATAGGAAGAAGAGAAATAGGGATTGATGCAATCCCAAATGACAAACACACATGTTTTTATAAACTTCAAAAAAGGAACTGTGATTTAATGACCCCAATGTGCATGCTTCCAAATGGTCACTATGAAAATTATAATTTTAAATCAAACAAGGAAACAAAAGTAAAAAGAAAAAAAAGAAACAACAAAATCACACACGTCACAAGAAGGGCAGGTCACAGTGATATCCTTGCAGCCCTCTGGGAAATGGTCATATGTCACTACATAAAAAATGCCTTTGGGCCCCCAGAACTTTCTAGATATGCCCCTGCTCAAGTATGACAGGAAGATTCATCTCAGAAGAAATAGCTAATCTGTAAGCAACTCTGAGGAGCCCTGTGTTGTGTCATTAGGGTTCTCAAGTACACACACAGAGCTGTAGTGAGAAACAAGCCAGTTACTGTTGTATCCACTGCGTTGTTACCTGACGCAGATTCCTGGTGACTTTCACATCATGCCAGGCATTATCATTAAACTTTCCATTCACGGGCTCCACTAGTGCTTCAAAGGCCCCTGATCCCAAATTAATGACCAGAGAGACAGCTCCATTTTTCAAGGCCAGATTGACATAATCAGCTGATTTCCCTGTGTGAAGCATCAGTCCATTCCTCTGAAGAGTTTTAAAGGACAGAGTTATTTCGTCACTGCTGCTTTGAATGGGATTTTGAGACAAGTCGTAGCAGAAGTATTCAGATCCCTTGAAAGTGGCAATATATTCTTCTTTTCCTAGAGAAAACAGATATTTACATGCATAAGTCAATACATATACAATGCAAGTTGGCAGACAAGAACAAAAACAATTACTAATTAACCTCTAATGGAACTCTGTTTAACAAGCATTCAAGACAGAAGCAATGCCCAAGAAATCAAATGGTGCTACATGTAGTAATATATTGTTAGTAAATATCAAGTATTGGGCCATCAACTACAGTAGCTAAAAATCACATTCTAATAAAACTCAATTGACTTTTAACTGTCATGGCAAGACTTCTGATCAAAGCAGTTCTATATTATCTTCAGAGCATGAGTCAGGTGCTATAAACGGATACTGGATGCTTCCACTCTGCTGGTAACAATGGATTCCAACATGCTTGCAAGATTTCCAATATCCAGCTGGGGAATTATTTTAATTTTTAGTGAGACATTTATATCCAAAGATATTTCTCAATGAAAACCCAAATATTTTCATTACTGAGAGACCATAACAAAGTTTCTAGTCAAGGGAAAGGAAAGGAAAAAAAAAAAGATCTAGGAATAGATTCTTATAGAGTATGTGTTCCCCCTTTCCTTATGGAAGGCGAAGCTATAAAAGTCTGATAGAGTCAGCTGGATTGTTAATTCCTGGTCTCACCAAGCAGATGGTGGATCTGGCTGCTTTGAGATTGGTAAGAATCCCAGAACAACATCATGGGAATAAGCATGCAAATGAAGCCTCAACATGCTAACTTAGCCTTTGGTGTATTTAAATTTACAACGTGGATCCCACATCGTGCCTGATAGATCAAACAGAACTGGGGCCATTTGGAAAGAGCACTGGAAGTAAGGTAACAAGGGGGATGTAAGCCAAGGTTCCGATGACTTGCCAGGAAATGATGATAATGAGCCCCAAACCAAACCAAGCCAAGCCAAACCAAACCTCCTAAATGAACAAATAAACAAAAATAAAGCACAAACAAAAAGAAGCAGTATGATTGGGAATCAGCTTGTGGTAAAGCATAAAATTTTAAGTATAATGGGAGAAACTTAATCTTCCTCTGGTAATGGTATCCCTGTTTTGGGCTGGGATTTCCACATACTAGTATGAATTTTACTCTTCCTCAAGCAATAAGCTTTTTGGTTTTGTTCTGTTCTGATTTTCTGCTTTGTCTGGGATAGTGTGTCACTATGTAGACCAAACTAGCCTCCAACTCATGATTCTTTGGCCTTAGCATTCTGAGTGCTGGGTTTATAGGCATGTGGCACTATGCCTAAAATGGCAACAGTTGTTTTTTTAAACTTTTGCACTACTTTCATTTGTTAGTTTAGTCCAGAGTGTATTCTAATCAAGATTTCAGCTCATGCAAGCCAAATGGCCTGACTTCCTTGATACAGAAACTACTTTGAGATACTACAGATATTTAAGCCACGGCATGAACCTGTTAGGATCCTCAATGACTGCCTGTAAATTGACATGTCTAGCACGCAGAGCACACATTCTCAGCGAGAGTCACAGGAAAAATATTCCAATTCATGTTAAGGGTCCTTCTCTTTCAAGTACTAAGAAATGACTGAACATCTCCCAAATATTAGATCCTGGTGATTTTTATTGAAACACAGTGGAAATGGTAGAGCTACTACTATTCAGAAATCCTGGAGTAGACAGGTGTGCTTCATTGGTCAGCTTAATGTGGTAAGTGGCTCAACAGTGGGTAACACCAAATTATGAATTTAGATTTCAAACTGTCCATTTGGTAACTATTGCTACAGGAAATTATACATCTTTCTAAAACTTCCAATTTCTAAAATGGTTAGCAATACTGATCTTTCAGGACTGTGTGGGCCTAAAAGAGGCAAAGCCAGTACAGGCTTCTGCTAATTTTGGCTAATGGTAGATTTTGTCCTTATTGCCCATCTAATGGAATAAATCCAGCAGATGTTTTAAAACGTCTATCATATTTAATTTTGAAATGTAAAAAACATTCTCCTCAACATCAGAAACAGGCCAAGGATTCCTACTATCAACATTTTAGTTTAGTAAAATGTTGAAAGTCATAGCTAAGACTGGAGGACAGGGAAAATACATATGAATACTATGAAGATTACAATTGACAAAAACAATGACAAGTTTGGGCTGGAGAGATGGCTCAGAGGTTAAGAGCACCAACTGCTCTTGCAGAGGTTCGAACCTGGGTTCGATTCCCAGACCCAGAACCATCTTAAAGCTGGGTGTGGTGGCAAACACCTTTAATCCTAGCACTTGGGAGGCAGAGGCAGAGGCAGGCAGATCTCTGTAAGTTCAAGGCCAGCTTGGTCTCCAGAGTGAGTGAGTTCCTGGCCAGCTGGGGCTATAGAGAGACCCTGTCTCAAAAAAAAAAAACAAAACAAAACAAAAAAAAAAACAAATCAGCAAATTAGAGCTGTATAAGTTGAAAGACCAAAAATGATCCCTGAAAATGCTTTGGCTTGGTAATATACTTTAGAAACCCTGCAGGGTTTTTATGCATGCTGGGGTAACAGTGTTCTAATAAAAAGCAGATCTATAGATCCAGTATGAGTCTAATAAAAATCTCAGTGAATTTTTTAATTTGATATGAAAACTTGATTGTAAAAGTTCTACAGGAAAAACAAAGAGGCCAAAATAACCATGGTGAGCCAGAGAAACAGAAGAAGCAAGTTGTCTATGTGAAGTTAATCAATATGAAGATAGTTCACAATATAGAGAAACAGAAGAAGCAAGTTGTCTATGTGAAGTTAATCAATATAAAGATAGTTCACAATATAGAGAAACAGAAGAAGCAAGTTGACTATGTGAAGTTAATCAATATAAAGATAGTTCACAATATAGAGAAACAGAAGAAGCAAGTTGTCTATGTGAAGTTAATCAATATGAAGATAGTTCACAATATAGAGAAACAGAAGAAGCAAATTGTCTATGTGAAGTTAATATAAAGATAGTTCACAATATAGAGAAACAGAAGAAGCAAGTTGACTATGTGAAGTTAATCAATATAAAGATAGTTCACAATATAGAGGCAAATAATTTGTATTGTTAGTTATTTCAGGTAAATGAGGAAACAACACCATTAGTTAGTAAATAATGATATCTAGTTATACAAACAAAGTGAAACAAGTGTCAATTCTAGCTAGACTAGGGCTAAAATTATGACAGGAAAACCATAAAAGATTTTTAAGATAAGAAATTATGATGCACAAGTTTTATGCGACAGCACTAAAATCTCAATGAATTTATCCAAGTTAAAATTAACAAAATCAATTTATCAATAACATCATAAGAGTATAATAATTGAAATAAAATATGAGATTCTTTTTTAAAAGAATTTTATTATATTTTATCATTTTTAGTCATGCGTATGAGTGTATTCTGTGTGTGTGTGGTGTGTGTGTAAGAGCATGTGTGCTAGGTGCGCCCATATCACACAGTACCCAAGGAGTTCAGAATAGGATATTGCATCCTCTGTAACTGGACTTATGGACAGTTGTTAGCCACCGTGTGGGTGCTGGGAATCAAGTCCAGGTCCTCTGTAAGAGCAGCCAGTTTTCTTATCTACTGAGCCATCTCTCCAGCCCCAGAGAAAGATACTTCAATTTGCTACTAATTACAAAGAACTATGTTGTAAAATATGGCAAGGATACCAATATATCAATACTTAAAAGGAAAATTATGGATAAATGGCCAAAATAAAGGATAATTGTATACATAATAGAAATGAGTAATTTCATTAAAAATATATGTCTGACCTTCTTAGAGGTGGTGAGGCTCTGCACCCAGTTTGGGTACTGTTTAGATAGTAAGCTCAGAATGCAACAACTCAGTCAGCTATTTATCTGTCATTTGTGCAGAACTTAGCATGTGTACTATTTTCAATATAAATGTAAGCAGTCTGGATGACTGAACACAAATTGTTACACTGATCAAATATTTTCTTCTTGATTGATTGGATGAAGTAAGCAAGACATTGCTGATATTAATCATGAAAACTCAAATATTAGTAATTGTAATTTTTTGTGTCTTTTTTTAATTTTTAAAATTAATTTTATTTATTTCTGTATGTGTATGAATGTACTGTCTGCATGCAAGTTTGTGCACCCGTGTCGTGCAATGCCGTGGAGGTCAGAAGAAGGTGTCGGATTCCCCTGGAGCTGGAGTTCTCCTGGAATTGGAGTTTCAGACGGTTCTCGGCCACCATGTGGGTGCTGGGGATCGAACCCGGGTCCTCTGCAAGAGCGGTCGGCGCTCTTAACCGCTAGGCCATCTCTCCAGCCCCTTATGTGTGTCTTTTTAAGACAGGTCTCCCTTTAGTCCCAGCTGGCCCAGAACTCACTATGTAGACTAGGCTGGCCTTGAACTCACAGAGATCTGCCTGCCTCTGCTTCCCAAGTGCTGGGATTAAAGGCATGCACCACCATGCCTGGCTTGTAATATTTTAAGGGTCACATTTTAAAAACTTTTCAGTTTATATTAATATTCCTCAATACAATTTATTCTTCACAGCAATGTGATAAGATTTAGAAAAAATATGTAGGTGGCATAAAAATAGTAATAATGTGATTGCTTGATGCCAAGATGAAAAGAAAGTACCACTAGTTATAGACTTGTTGCATATAAGATCCCAGGAAAAAAATGAAAATAAGTTGATTTATGAATGGGGAGCACATGTCAGTTTTTTTATCTTTCTCTACTGATAGAAGATCATTTAGCCTATTTAGCTTCTGCCTGTCCATAATTTGAATGAAAATAAACAGTCCTTAGTCAGCTAGTTTTCTGAAGGAAAGTTCAATGGAATAGTTAGAATTGTAGTTCTTCATAGTCTTACATTATCAACATAAATTTGATAGGCATAGAACCAAGTTCTCAACCAAGCTACCCAGATGACTTGAGGATAAGTAACAGGAACCAAGACTACCCCATAGCAGGTTAAAAGGTCAAGCAAATTCATTTTAAGACACAGGAAATGAATTACTGGTGGGAAGGTGCTACAAAGACCCACTTAAGCCCTGCCTACACTTTGGAAAGCATACAAGAAGGGGAATGAATCTGAGCTGCAGTGTGGGTTAGCTCATACCTGTTCTCAGAATTCTCTTTGGTCAGCATAGGGTATCTGGATATCTACTGAAATATTACAACACTTCTAGATTAAATCCTGTGCTATTTTAATCTCTCTAAAGGAAGGCAGGGGTTATGAAAGTATCTTCACATGTCCCTTAGAAGACTAATGCCATTCTGATTGATATCATATATCTCAATTAAACCTCCAAATGATGCACATCTTTGTGATTTTCCATATGTTGAACATTCCGTTTGATACAAAAGCAAATTTTTCCTTTAGAGAGATGGTAAATCAAAGACATGAATTCCTTTCGATACAAAGAATCAATGTTTGTACCTTATAAGAAAGACAAAAACAAATTGAATGATTCCCATTTTATCAAGACAATGTTCTTTCCATTTCTTGAGCATGGGGAACAGTCTCATTAATTTGACCATTATTTCTACAGCTTTAAAGGTCATTGAACTTTGCTAAATAAATTGTCTTCTAAGCAAAGTACGTGACATTCTCAGAACAACAGAGGAGTCCCATTGTCCCCACCTGGGGGAAGGTTTGTCAGGCTGGTCCTCAAGACCGAAAAACTGTCCTACATTTCTTCTGTTGATATAATCTCAACTCACAAACGTTTGTAAAGCTTCACTATAATCATGTGCTTCTAAAATTGTATTCAACACAAACCGGAAACAAAAATCAATAATTGGAAACAACTGAACAACAAAAAAATTTGAGTGAATGAGTTATGTCATTTGTTTTTCTACTTCAGAATATTAATCCTACCAAACAACAAACATGAAGGTCTATATATCTTCTTCAATGTCCTTCTTCAATGTCTTGAAGATTTACTCTACACGTTTCTGACTTCTATGGTTAAATTTATTTTTTGAGACCATTGGATATGCAATTATTTTCCCGATTTCTTTCTCAGTATGTTTGTTGTTGGTATATAGGAGGCCTCTGTTATTTTTCTGTTGATTTTTCATCCTGTTGATTCGCTGAATGTGTTCATCAGTTCGAGGAGTTTTTTCATATTTAAGATCTTTTAGGTATAGAACCAAAGATCTTTCAGGTATAGAACCATAGTATCTACAATTAAGGATACATTGAATTTGTCCTTTCCTACCTGGATCTCCTTCACTTCTCTATTGATCTAGTGAAGACTTTAAGCACTATACTGAACAAGAATGAAAGAGTGGACAATCCTTGTATTGTTCTTGACTTTAGTGGAAATGGTTTGAGGTTTTATCCATTTAGTATGATGTTGTCTGTGGCCATGCTGCATATTACATTTAGTAGGTTGAGATATGGTCCCTGAACTTTTATCATGAAGGGACTTGAGATTTTTGTCAAAGGTATAGTCTGCATCTAATGAGATTATCAAGTGATTTCTGTCCTTGGATCAGTTTATGTGGTGGATTGCATTTGTGTGTCATTGAATCTTTGTAAAACTGACTAGAAATCAGTTTAGACATACCTATAGTAGTCGGCTGCTTCCTAGCATTTGTTGTCATTTAACCATGCAAATTAATTGAACAATAGGATTTGGAAAGCATTGTACTAGAGTTTTGAACCATGTCTTGTTTTCTTTAGGAAAAAATGCCCTAGCTTAAGCTGCATTCAACTGTTCAGTCATGAATGAGAGAGGTTCATATAATGCAATATCTGTGAATTAAGGGAGTCTAGGCAGGAACCAAGACTGCCAAGACTCTATGCTATTTCTCTTGCAGTTAGTTATATTCCCATAAATTTGTCTTTATCAGGTCCTCATCATGATAAGCAGGTGAGATTATTGAAAGCATTAGTTCAAAAACTGATCTCTCAACCCCTACTTTTCAGACTGTGGTCCAGGGACAGTTCCATTGTTGTTATTATCATGATTTGCAGCTTGTGAGAAATTGAGGGTTTCAGGATGCCTTCCTAGACAGAATCTGTATTATAATGTGATCCTCCAATGGATTCAGATGTAAACTGTAGCAATTCTCTTGTTAAACATATTTTTATAGTGCTGCAATGCATGCTATTGCTCAGGAATTGTGAAGAATTTGTGTCTAATTATATCTAAGTTAGGTATTAAAGGCAAAATTATCAATGCCATGGAAATTTTATTAAAAATGACTATTCAGTTTAGTTATTTTACATCTTCTGATTGGAAAAAAGGAAATGAATACATCTGATTAGGGTATAAGTATCTATTTAATATGTATCCCAACACCCAACAGAAAGCCTTTAAGTCACTGGAAGTAATTAATGGCTGTTTTCCTTTTCTCCATGTTTAGAAAATATTACAATGGAATTGTCACTGGATTTAGAAATGTAGTCCTTATCTTCTACAGAAATCTAAGTGGGTATATATGAGGAATACAATGAAGAATTATGCTGAGATAGGAAGGAAAACATTTATGTCAAAATGCCCATTTCTTGGCATCTTAGGAGGTTTGACTAAGGATCTAGGTTTTTATTTCTGATTCACTGCATAAAAATATTAATATAATACAAATAATAAATTGGATTAGAATAAAACCAATATAAACTAGACCATTTGTACAGTAAAATAACAGTATATGTATTAGAGAAAGCAGAAAAGACATGATGGAAACCCATAGTATGACTTTCATGTCAAGACACAAAAAAGAGAATTCCATTGAAAAGAATACATGCAAAGTTCCTAGCACTGAGTGTGGCAGTGAGAAAAAGATTAATCACTGCTCATTTTACAGTCATCAATTTGATGACAACAGTTGGAAAGAAATGTTCTAGGTATTAAAAATGCATCAATAAATAAGTTCCCCAGGGTCTTCCTCATCAAGCTACTAAGGAAGATATGTCACAAGGGAATATACAGCTTGATGAACAAAAAGAGGTAGCACGAGTGACAGTGACAAGGATAGGGATGAATGACCACCTAGGTGACATTAAGGCTTGAGCCCTAAGTGCTAAGGGACAAGCTGGACAAAGAAAAATACCAATAACTAAGAACTTGAAGTGTAACTTCCTTTCATATGGGAGTATTTTGTTCACTCTAGGAAAAGAAAAATAACCTAGTGAACATGAAGCATCATGAGACTGGGAAAGGGCAGAATGAGTGGAATGAGATCAATACTGTGAGATGGGACAGCTTGGTAGAAACTGCTAAATCTTGGTCACACTTCTAGACTTCCGTCCTTGTGCAGTGGGAAACCACTGCTGTGCTGTAGTGTAGAAAGTGACCTGATATAATTTATATTAGAAATACATTTGTTTTACTTAAAATCTGTATAACAATAACTTTGGGATTAACTTATACAAATGTTCTCTATAATTTTTGTGTTATACAGAATCATCTTGTTACATTCTCTTTTACCTGTAGGATAATTTAACTTAAGGAATTAAGTTTGCTTCTCAAATTAACAACATACAGTCACCCAAAACAGCTTGGGTAAATTTAATGAAATTTACACCTTGATTCCTGCCTATAGGTATGTGTACTACAACTGCCTTTTTGAGACTCATGGGTCAAAAAATAAAAACATAAAATAAAAAAGGGGGGATACAGTTATATATTAAACCTTTTTGTCAAAAATTTTTCAATTTAAGTCTTAAAACTAACTACAGGAAAAGACTTGTATGTTTCCACAGGTCAAAACGTCACCAACTTAACAGCTGAGAAAGAAAAGATACAGCTTTGCATTGTGTAGGAGGTGCCAAGAAATATCAGCAGAGTAGTTGGCCCATCTAAACATTAAAAGGAAGAAAAGCCTCAGACTGCTACAGGCATCAAACATCTCTGTGGATCCTATTTGTAACAACTGTTTATAATGAGTCCTAATGAACCTTACATTCTAGGTGCCGCAAAGTTTTAATATGAGAGACTTTCTTACCTCCTTTTCATAGAACAAAGAAAAATATGATGGTAATGAAGTCATTCTCTAACTGTGAATTAGAGCTGACTGTTACAGAGATAATCTCCTATAAAACTGGTAAAACTGCTTTCTTTAATTGACTAATAGACACAGGAACTGTGTAAAGGATTGTTCTCTCTTCAGAATAAAATATAATACTAAAGTCTCTTTAAGATGTGCATTTAAGCAAAATATATTAATACAGGAGCGCTCTGATATCAGCAATGGATTATTCTGCCAATGAGATGTTGGCCAGGGGATCCAAGCCCCACCCAAAAGGTAAAGGCTTCTTGCATGTAAACTGGGATACCTGCAAGAAGAGAGGTGATAAGGCCCTGCTGTCGAAGACCTGATGTAAGCATGGGAAAGATGTATTGAGACTGCACTTACAAGTGTACAGTTGGTCTCTGGAATACCAGAGAGTGTTACCAAAGGCCACTAAACCAATAAAGCAAATACTGGTCTCCTTGAGACAAGCAAGACTCCTCCATAAGCATCAGGTACACCTCACCTCCTGGAAATACTGTGCAGCAGTGGCAGCCATATGTCTGTATATCCAAAGTCTAATTGGCTATTAGCTCTCTCTTTGGAGGAATAACTCATGGCTGATGCCACAAGCTTACATCTTCTAGTGGTTAGGAGATGCTATCAGCCACAGTAAGACCTTGTCATCTTTTACAGAAAAAATGTAATTCATGGATTAGCATACCATCCAAACATCTGTGTCTATACAAAAGTAAACTACCATAATAATTAGTACTGTTTAAATACCTATATATCTAATTGCTTGTGCTTCATTAGTAGGACTGAAAGGTTATTCCTGGACAAACTGTCAGCCCATGAAAGGAAACAGCCAGAACTGATCAGAGTCAAAAACAACATCTCCAGAAAAAGTACTTTACTGCTTGCAAATTGGTTTTACACGAAGGATGCTTGTACTCAGAACTTATTACTTATTGTTAAAAAAATGAAATGAAAGTATTAAATAAAAGAAAAAAGAAATCTGTATGAAAATGTGCTGTGGGTGGGTAGAGGTGTGACATCCTTGGGACCAACATGAAATTGCAGGCTTAGGAGCATTAGCTATTGAGTCATACACCCTGGACCAAATGCCCCCATCATATTAATGAATACTTAGAGAGATAATTGGCTCAAAGTATCAATATTTCCAGGAACAAATGAAGACTATACTGTGATCTATCTCATAGAGTAGCTGTGAGAATTAAACAATATAAAGTATACTTTGTAAGTTTATTAAAGATCCTCAGTCCTTAGGCTGGAAAGATGACTCAGCATTTAAGAGCACTGGCTTCTCTTGCAAGAGAACTCCAGGTTCAATTCCCAGAACCCACTTGACCCATAACAACCATCCTTAACTCCAATACCAGGGGATATGGTGCCTCTTCTGGCTTCGTAGGGCACTGTGTGACATGAGTGCACTTACACACTTGCAGGCATAACACACATACACATAAAATAATGACAATAATAAATGAAATAAAGTTCCTTAATCCAATGGACATACTAAGGAGCAGGATCATTGAATCTAGCCACTTGGTTATTAAAAACCAATGTATAGGTTTCAGCTGAAATTCACCAAGATCTCATCCCCCAACAGCTGCTTGCAACTGAGATACAGGGAAGCACGGAGCATGACTGTGCCTCATTTCCCTCTACACCTGCCCCTCTCAGGTGATTTGGATCAAGCCGATATGAGAAAAATGAGTCCTGTTTAATCTTATAGTCCTCTTTGTTATTTGTGCTTCCTATTCTGTTTGATTATCACTGATTAGTGATCGCCCTCTTGTGACAGATGTTCAAGTGCTTTATGAAAACTAACTGCCTTAACAAACATGAGATACAGATTCATCCACATCATATCTCCTCGTTCTAACCTTTACACAAAACCCCATCATGTCTTGGTGCTGTAGTCCTGGAACCCAGAAAGGTTCTTTGTTAGTAACACTGTCCAGACAGCTCATGTCAAAGTCCAGTAGAGACCTGTGTGTCCTACAGAAGCTTAAGGATGGACGCTAGTGAACAAAATGCAGTGTAGGTTAAACTATTGTTCTTTCTTTCTTTTTTTTTTTTTTTTTGGTCTTTTTGAGACAGGTTCTCCCTGTAGCCCCAGCTGTCCTGGAACTCGCTCTGTAGACCAGGCTGGCCTTGAACTCACAAAGATCCGCCTGCCTCTGCCTCCCAAGTGCTAGGATTAAAGGCGTGCACCACCACGCCTGGCTTAACCTATTGTTCTTTCCACTTTGCTTTCCCTCTTCCATTTCAGAAAACCCTACAACTTCAGCAAGCCTGATGTAAGGCAAGTTACGTATCTTGTGTGTAAAGCACGAACTTTTCCTTTATGAAGGTTTGATTCCAGAATTGCTTGAATTATTTGCCTCTGAAAATCAAGATTTCCCAACACTCATGACCTCACAGCTCTTTTTCTTCTTATTCCCCATCCCTCAATGCTTAGGTGAGAAGTGAGGAACAGGAGAGTGGATGAGGAGTAATTGAGAAGTTAATTTCAATGTCTTCCAGTAAATTCTCAGGGAGAGAACTGCCCAGTGGAAGGTTCTTAACCTACTTAGATTGTTTTCAGAAGCTCTCAACAATTCTATGAAAAGAATTTCCACTGAATATGTTTTGACATATATAACATCATACATGACATTTGTTAGATAATTATTATTTATTAATATTATCATTACTACTACAGTAATCACTATAATTTAAAAACCTGCTGAACAGGTTTAGAAAAAAATAAACTTTGACCAAATATTTTATTACCATGGGTATCACTAGCCCCAACACCCTAATTTAAGAGTATTTCATTTAATTAAGGTTCCATTACAAAACAACTAGAAATAGTAAATAGAAGGAAGAAAGAGTAACACAAGTGTCTACGTTGGTACCTGAATGACTTGCAAATTTTGCCATGTTTGCTTTTGATTTACCTATTTTTCATTTTCCCAAGAAAAACATTGAACTAAGAACCATGACAGCTGAACTCTGTTCTCCTTGCTGCTGCCTGGCTCCCTGCCTTGGGTCACTCTACTTAGGCTCCCTGGGTTTCATTTTCTTCATTAACAAATCAACTTGTCTGGGCTAAGTGATCCCTGGTGTTGCTTTGCATTCTGAAGATCTATGTTTCTATAGCATTCTTGATTTATTGAGTCACTGTTTTATTAATTTGTTCAATAAACATTTCCTGATCCCCAACCCTGTGCCAAACTCTCTTGGTTACCTGCCTATAAAATCAAGCAACATGCCAGGACTAAAATGTCTTTCTGATGGACATTGCTTTTGTAAAAAATAAATAAAAACATTTTTATCCTTTGAATTTTTTATTTCTAGGTGTATATGTATTTATGTTTGCATTTTATTGAATTTTTGCAGTTTTCATACAATATGGTTAGATGACATGCTCCCTTCTCCCCATCCCACCATAATAATATGAGTTCATATATATATATATATATCATATATATCATATATATATCATATATATATCATATATATAGATAGATAGATAGATAGATAGATAGATAGATAGATATCCTATAAAATCCCGTTTGTGTCCTCCATTGTTCATCAGTGTGGATCCATTCACTGTGCCCACCAAGATTCCCAACCCTGTTAGAAACCATCTCTCCCCTTCCCAGCAGCCCTGGGATTTTGTCTGGTTTGAACTTGCATAAGACTTGTGCATCTGGTCATCATTGCCATGAGTTCGTATGAGCAAAATAAAGACTAGAAGACTCTGTTTCCTTGTCACTCACACCTCTGGCTCTTACAATCTTAATCTTTCTGGCTCTTCTGCAATGATCACTGAGACTTGGAAGGAAGAGGTTTGAAATACATGACTTATTCAGGGATAAGCACTCCGTGACCTGTTGTTCACCTCGCATTGGCTAATTGTGGGCCTTTGTGTTATCACCATCTGCTTTATAAGGAAACTCTTCTGGTGAGAGTTAGATACTGTAGTGGTATGAATAGAATGTCCCCCATAGGCTCCAAGTCTTTGGACATTGTGTTCCCATTTGGTGGTGCTGTCTTAGGAGGTCTTAGAAGGTGTGGCCTCGCTGGAGGAAGTACATTCCTGGGGGTGGGCTTAGAGAGTTCTTAAGCCTTGCTGGATCTCCAGTTGGTTTCTGCTTCCTGTGCTGGCTTAGAGCTGTGAAACTCCACATCCTGCTCCTGCTCTGGCACCTCCTGCCACCAAGCCTCTCTGCCATGATGGACTCTAATTTCCCTGGAGCCATAAGCTAAAATAAACTCTTCCTTTTATAAGTTCCCTTAGTCTGAGTGTTTTATTTCTGAGACAGAAGTGACTAATACATTCATCCTAAGTGCAGAGGCTGCATTCAGTGTATTTTGATCATACTCAGACACCTGCTCCCTCTACCCCTTATCCTGCTACTTCATGTCCTCTATTGTTATTTAGTTTAAAGTCCTATTGAGACTAATTTTTGTTCAGCAAAAGTTCTTGAGTGTGGCCGTTCCCTGTCACATGGTCAATTACATGCCTTAATGAAAACTGACTCTCTCCCAGCACCTATCAAGTACTAGTAGTTCCTCAGCTAGCACTAGGGGCTTGCTTCTTGCCACCCTCCTCAAGCCAGGCTGGGATTCTGTCTGGGCTGGGCTTTCACAGGTCTTGTTCATTCTGTCACCAGTGCTGTAGGTTTGCATGTGCAACTGCCACATTGTGTGTGGAAAACATGATTTCTTGTACTCATCCACCATCCATGACATTATGGCCTTCCCATCACATTTTCTGCAATGATCTCTGACCCTTAGGAGGAGAAGGTGTGATACAGACATTCCATTCAGGGTCAAGCACTTTGTAGTCTCTTATTTTCTACACATTGACCAGCTGTGCTTTTCTGTGAATCTTTATCTACTGCAAGAAGCTCTTCTGGTAAGAGATGAGACGTACATAAATCTATGGGTATAACAATAAGTTACTATGAGTCCGTTTTAAACTCTGTCCATTCAGTACAATAACAGCAGTAGGTTCTCCCCTATAGACTGTGACTTGCCTAACCACAGATTCCTAGCCTTGATAACAGTGTGAGGTATGGACTCCATCTTGTGAAGTATATCTTAAATCCAATTAGAAAGTGGTTGGTTACTCCAATAATATTCACACTGCTATTGCACCAGAGGGCATATCTTGACTGCCTGTTGTTACTGCTGCTCACAGGGTTCAAAGCTGGGTAAAGCTGATGATCACTTTCTTGACATTAACTTTCATAGCACTTTCTTGAACAACGACAGCTAGGCAGTAGACATGATGCTTTGAGATCAGTATCAGCTTGATTTCTCCATGTTTGTTTGTTTTTTTTTTGTTTTTGTTTTGTTTTGTTTGTTTGTTTTGGTCTTTTCCAGACAGGGTCTCCCTGTAGCCCCACCTGGCCTGGAACTCACTCTGTACACCAGGCTGGCCTTGAACTCACAAAGATCCGCCTGCTTCTGCCTCCCAAGTGCTTGGATTAAAGGTGTGCACCACCACGCCCAGCTTCCATGTCTTTTTTTGCAACTCAATATGGGACACTGCTTTTAGAAAGGTCTTCCATGGCATCTTCTAACTCCTTGGACTTCTAGAGTTAGCATTCCTCATTTTAATGAGGATGTACAATTCAGAAAAGATGGCACAGAATGTGTTCTTTTCTAATGTAAACTTTCTATTCCAATCCTTTCTCTTCTTCAGCTTAGGACAGAAGGGCTTCAGTTAAATTTCTGAGTAGTCAGAAGAATTAGTTTGATAGTTATATTATCCCCCATTTAAGAAAATTCTTCATGTAAATGCAATTTATAGAAAAAAGTATTTGAAATGTATGGTAATATTATTTCCTATAAGTTTATATGAACGGATTTGAGATGATAAATATTTTTACAATAATAGCATACAGGGATCAACCAACAAAGACTAATGTTTTCCCTAGGACAGATCTTTTAATGTGGAATTAGGAACTCTTGATTCAGTTCTTTATGTTTGGGTAAATGACCATGAGAAAGTAAAGGCAGCTGAGTGTGAGTTGATTTTATTACAGTAGACATAGTAATCCAGTCATCAAATTCTTTCAAATATTTTAAACAGAAGATTCTGAAATACGATGACATTATTTTTTCTATCAATTATATTCATAGTGTTCCATTATCTGGCCTCACCATGTGAATCATAGCTATCATGATCATAGATCAACACTGTAATTCAGTGTTCGTGTCCCAGGTTGTCCATCTCACTTGAGAACCTGAATAAACTCAGGCTTATCACAGAAGAATTTCTGGTGTTCTCTGGGATCATACCATTGATATGACCCAGTTCTAGTGAAACAGAATCTTAAAGTAATTCCTTTCAAGGTTTCAATTTCCCATCGTAGTTATTTCAATTTGTGGCAGAGTCTACTCTGGGATCAGTATTCTGATACTGGTATACAAGGAATAAGAGGAAGGGGCACAATTATGAGACAAACACAGGTGAGAACTCCACACAAGACATCATGTTCATTCATTAGCACTTGACATGATCAGAAGGTTGGTATTGTGACCTAATATTGAAAGAACACCCTTCCTGGGATGTAGCCATCATTACAACCTTCTTTTTAGTTTTACATATAATATAAATTTAAATCTTAGGATCTAATGAAATAATAGATATCAGCTGATTTTCAGCTAATAATATGTGAAGTACAGTTTTTTTTCTCAGAAAGAGCAGTGTATCATAGAACTTTAAACTTTATCATTAGAAGATGAAGGGCTGTAACCTTGAGATTTCCCCAGGTATCTATAGATAAGCACAGACAAAGGTAGAGAAGCTGAATCTCTTGACCAGTTGCTCTTGAAAAAGAGGATTATTAGAATGACCCAGGAAACATCTTTATTTACAACCCTCACTCAATGATCTAATTTGATAATATCAAGATAGACCTCTTGATGTTTTACTCAGATTTTTTATTTCAGGGCTAATTCCAATGACCAGCTTAAGTTTGTAAGAAACGAAGAGCACCCCCCCCCTTCCTATGAGCCTTTGAAGTAGTAAAATTTAGGAAATTTGTTTTATGAACTTGGAAAATTGGAAATCAGTCTAGAATGCTGGATGTACCAACTGAGCACAGGAAACAATTTTTGTGAACCTGAACAGAATTCACTTCTTCCTTCTCCTCATAGGCTGAGTAATTAGAAGAGTAGACTCTCATGGTCTTCTGGGTCTCATCTTTCCCTTAACCATTTACAATTGTCTATTTCTCAATAAAGGTGATGGGTGGGTGCTTCTCTACATTTTATTTCTTGGTTATTTTAAAGCTTTTAGGTAGATGATTTCATCACAGATACAGGTCTTCAGGCAAGCTGGGCTGTTTGTAAATTTCTACTCTGAACTTTTAGTTTGGGTAGAGGGGTAACTAGACCAGCATGCCTTAGCAGGGGTCCAGCGTTTTCTGTTCAGTCTCTCCTCTGGGGTTCAAGGGTCTATTCAAACTTGACTATTATTATTATTATCATTATTATTATTTATTACAGTTTCAAACTCTGATTTTCCTTTCTTTTACTTTAAGTAGTATATCTTCCTTTACCTTATTCTCCATGGGGAAGCCCACTTTCCAACAAAGAGTGAGCTTAAAATGCAGAACAAGGGGCTGGAGAGATGGCCTAGTGGTTAAGAGTGCAGACTGCTTTTGCAGAGGATCCGGGTTCAATCCCCAGCACCCACATGGCGGCTGAGAACCATCTTTAACTCCAGTTCCAGGGGAATCCGACACCCTCTTCTGACCTCTGCGGCATTGCATGACACAGGTGCACAGACCTACATGCAGACAGTACATTCATACACATAAAAAATGCAGAACAAAATGGAAAAAATATAAACAATTCAACAACTACAGTAACAGAGCACATGTCTAATTCTAAGTTTGTAAGCAATCTGATTGATTAGAGAAACTTCTGCCTGACTGAATAATACCACTTCTTGAATAACAGACCCTGAATGGATTCACAATACATCCATTCTTATTTCACAGTGAGTCTTCATTGGTTTCAAGGACAGGGCAGACTCCACATTCATCAGCGTAATTTTTTTTGTTTTTGTTTTCTTTTGTATTTGTCATGAATAAAATCAAAGATATGTTGAAACAAATTACTTTTGTCAAGAAAACATTTACTTTGACACTATGTAGCAAGAATATTTTATATGATTTACACCTCATTTTTTACATAAATTCCCTCTACATCTATCCTTCATACTAAATACCTGCCTTATGAACAATTAATAGAACTCTAAACACTAAATAGCTCCTCTAATTTCAGAGCTTGCAGTCATTCCTTCTCAATCATCATTATCTATAGCTCTTATACATATTTTTACCTACAAGGTCTTCTATTTCCATAAATTGATCATAAATTGATTTCAGGACTCACTAATGATCTACCACAACAACTTCAAAAAAGCATGAATTTAAGTAAAGTATTTTCATTTGACAAATAAAAGAACTCACTACCATTGAAATGAAAAAAAAAGTTGGCAAAAACCACTCAGCAGGTGAATGACTTGGACACATCTCTGGATCTCTGACATGAAATTCTGTACACTTTCTACTCCACTTATCCACAATCCTAATGCTTTCTGATAAGTTTGATTGAATCTATTCATAGTTTCTGGTGAATAAAATATTCATTTTAACAAACACAGCACAGCCAGTTTTCATACCATGATGTTCCATCTTAATTTAATTTTAGAAAGCCAATTTTATAACTTAGAGAAAATATGTGAAATAATCACCAAAACCATTTTAAACTACCATTTCACATGAAGTAGTCATCACAAATACCTCAGCATATTCGGTTACATTGTTTCTCTTGATTTTGGGAACTTCCATATGTACTATCCTATCCAATTTTTTATTCCAGTGTCGAAGCAGTCTTACTGAAATCCACCCACTGCCTTTTATTTTAAATTTAAAGAGTTGCCCACAATGTCTACCAAACTTTGTACTATTTTACAGTGAAAAATGAAATTTAATACATGCAATGGATCTTGAACATAACCTAATAATTAGCTGATGTATCAGTCTGTGGAAATGTGACATAATTCCTTAAGTGGTTGTCTACTTCACATAAAGAAATCAGCAAATGGCTGGGTGTGGTGGTAGACATCTTTAATCCCAGCACTCAGGAGACAGAGGCAGAAGGATTTCTGTGAGTTCAAAGCCACCCTGGTCTACATAGTGAGTTTCAGGCCAGCTGAGGCTAAAGGGAGACCCTGTCTCAAAAAAAACCATTTTTTTTAAGTCACCAACTAACTGACTTAAAAAGTGTCTTCATCTGGAGGTGATCTCACTCCCCATCGTATGTCCTCATTATCTCTAGCCTGGGCATTGAGATGATCTCATGTTCTGAACTGGTGGAGACAGAAGGCATCAAAGATATGCAGGACCCTCCTATATACCTTGCAGTGCTCTGGCTTTGTATCTATATTGATTTGGTCATGAGAAAGTCACAAAGTTTGTGGTTCTTTGGATCTTTTATGTGACCTGTGCCTAGTTGTCCCTCTTGTGTAGGGCTGGGATATCTGGTAAACTGTCTTTGATAAGGTGGGAACGCTTCAGTGTGCTTCCATTTTTCCCTTCACGACCCATATATCATACAATATCAGATCAACATTTGCGCACATCTGAGTTTGTCACAGGTTTCTTTTCAATTTTTATTGAAAATTGAAGCCAATTTTTATTGAAACTTGTGCATTTCATATAAATTTCCCAATCAAATCTAAGGGACAATCTTTTTATAAAGCCACATGAATGGCCGGGATTGGTGGCACACACCTTTAATCCCAGCACTCTGGAGGCAGAGGCAGGCAGATCTCTGTGAGTTCAAGGCCAGCTTGGTCTACATAGCGAGTTCCAGGACAGCTGGGACTACAGGGAGACAGTGTCTTGAAAAGACAAAAAAAAAAAATGCAAACAAACAACGACAACAACAACAAAAACCACATGGCTAAATGTGTAGGTAGCATCTTCAGAAAACGGGAGCAGCTAAAATACTGGCCGATATGGTGCATTCCCCTCCCAACAGAAAGATCATCTGAATGGAAATAAAGGACTGTTTCTCATTACCAGAACTCAGACAAGCACGTTTGTCCCCAAACACAGAAATATCCAACTGGCTGATTTCAATGGTTGTGTTATTTTTAAGTATATCCATTCTTACAATTCATTACATAAATATATATGGGTTAGTTATTTCTGGAAAAAATATCTCAAATAAATAGTCAAATGCTCTGAATACTTAAATATGTCTTACAAAGTATTGTTCAGAAACAAATATGAAGCTGATGAAAGAAAATTAAAGGTAAATGTATGACATTAACATTGAGAATGAGGATATTGCCCTCCAAGGGGAAGGGCAGGCGAGGAAGTCCTGTGAAATAAAGACACAAAAGCTAGTCTTGAAATAGTTTATGAGATGAGCCAATGTCTCATCCATCAGCACCTCATGACAGGCTCATCTTTCTTTAACATGTTGACACATCTGAAATTTTAAGTGCCAAAGCTTTCCTTCCTGGTTCTAATAGGCAAATGTACTCAGGACTGATTTCCACTTTCCAGGTGCTATGCTTTAATAAACAATTGGCTCAGGATTTTAACCCAGCCAAATGCTAACTAAAAGCCGTGGTGGTGCACGCCTTTAATCCTAGCACTTGGGAGGCAGAGGCAGGTGGATCTTTGTGAGTTCAAGGCCAGCCTGGTCTACAGAGTGAGTTCCAGGATAGCTGGGACTACAGGGAGACCCTGTCTCGAAAAGACCAAAAAAAAAAAAAAGCCTCCTCACAAAAGCCTTTTCACAAAAGCTTTTAATAATTTTCTGCTTGTGTTTTCTTCAAGTGTATTTGTGTTTGGAGACAGAGTTTCTTTCCATCTCCCACATTTACTGTTGCTTGCTTGGCTAAACTAAAAGCCGGATGTTAGAAGGATAGAAAAGGGAAGACTGGGCAGGTGAGTCAAGTTTGAACAGTCAGTCACTGCTCTGGGGGGCCTCAGACTGCTCTTTAGTAAAGCAAGCCTTTCATTCTTCTTCTAGCTCGGATTTAAGAAAGGCACAGAAACAGCCCTTCAGCCCTTCAGCCCTTCCCACTTCAGCTCAAACTCCTTTTTATATTTGGCATACAATCTCAAAACATCAGAACTCCATACAGAAAGAAAAGTGTGTGCTTCCAAGCAGTTCAGTGGTGAGCTATAGCCTCTGTCCTGTGGGCTGCCTTATCAGATTTCAGGCATCTCTTAAGGCAAAGTGGTTTAAAGCTTTGAGGTTTTCTGGGCAACAGAGAAGACGAATTTGACTTCTCTTGGAATAGGATTGCATTCAGCAGAAAAGATCTACTGTGCTCAAGGACAGGGATGCTGGCTCTGTGGATACTCAGTTATTCAGCAGAAGTGTACTCCAAGGCTTCAAAGCACTTTTGCATACCAGTACAGGAGGTGCGGACGTCCCACCGGTCCTCCTCTTTGCATCTCTCCTGCATTAGGCTGCCCACTGTGCCTCCTTCTCTATGTACATGTGTGCCCACCTAGAGACTTTTCTCTGAAGGACTACCCATACCTCCACATGTACATAAAATTAACTAAATAGTTAAAGGGGGATATTGAAGGAGACATGGGTATTTAGACTTATTGCATGGTAGTTGATGGAGGCTGGAGGAGAGTCCATTTTCTTTAGGGGCATGGCTGTTGTAGGCAGCTTCTGTCCTGGTAGATGGCTTCACATACATGTGCATATAGGCAGCACTAGTTGGACTCCATTGTTTATTTTTTAAAGAGGATATGAAGTTGGAAGGGAGATGAGTTTGGGCGGGCATGGGAGCTGGCAGGAAGGAGTGAGAGTGAATATGATTAAGAGACATGGTATACGTGCATGAAATTTTCAAAGAATAAAAGGAAAGCAAACAATTAATGAACAGAACTAGAACTGGAATAACATAATGAAGAGAATTCAGAGAAAAGGTTTGATTCAGGCCAGATTGTAAACAGCCTTTACCAGGAGAAAAACATCCCCGAGGAAGACATCTGGAAGGCGCACCTGAGTGGGACTGACAAATTACTAATGAGTAGGAATTTAGGGTCAATCTTCATAATTTTTTGTGATCAATGTTGCTTACTCAATTGTCATTCAGGTTTAGTACAAAGGGACAGATACAGCAATCAAACCACAGATATGACAAGATACTTCTGCTTCTACTCCATACTGAATAGACAAACAGCACATGTTAGGGCACACTTCATGTTAAAAGGATTTCTTTCAGGCTATTTTTAATTTTTATTTATTTATTATTTTTTATGTGTATGAATGTACTGTCTGCATGTAGGTTGGTGCACCCGTGTCATTCAGTGCCTCGGAGGTCAGAAGAAGGTGTCGGATTCCCCTGGAACTGGAGTCACAGACGGTTCTTAGCCGCCATGTGGGGGCTGGGAATCGAACCTGGGTCATCTGCAAGAGCAGTCAGTGCTCTTAACCGCTGAGCCAATTTCTCCAGCCCTCAGGCTATTTTTAAAAGAAGATATTGATCTAATTAATCACAGAGACTAGATCATCTTGAGATGCATGGGATGACCTAGTCTCAAAAAACCAAAAGCTGAGGCTGTAGCTTCATGGTAGACCACTTGCCAAGTATGTGTAAGAACCTGTATTTCATCCTCAGCAAGAAGAAGAAGAAATCATATCAAATAATACATGCTTTAAAGTATCCACATGTGATCCAACATCCCCTTGGACAATGAGTTTAACTTCAAATGTATACAGTGCCCAGACAGACAAATTTGATGTGCTCACTGGCGGTTTCAGACATGACTTAAGAATCACTGGAGAATGGGGCTGGAGAGATGGCCTAGCAGTTAAGAGCACCGACTGCTCTTGCAGAGGACCCGGGTTCGATCCCCAGCACCCACATGGCGGCTAAGAACCATCTGTAACTCCAATTCCAGGAGAACTCCAGTTCCAGGGGAATCCGACACCGTCTTCTGAACTCCGAGGCATTGCACGACACGGGTGCGCAAACCTACATGCAGACAGTACATCAAACACATACAAAAATAAATTAAAAAATTAAAAAAAAAAAGAATCACCAGAGAATACATTACTGAGGCAGGTGAGCACAGAAACATGGGACTTTACTTGGACTGTGTTAGGCGCACCCACCACTGGAGTTCGATTAATGCTGCCCATATGCCTGTGGTTGTGGAGTAATCTATTGGGGAATGCAGAAATCTACTGGGCCATACATAAGCTGACTACCAGTAACCACCCCCAGCCCCCAAGAAAAGTGAACCATCCCAGTAGCTCTCTACTTACTTATATGCAAGTATAATGCACAAACCCCTCTGTAAACAATGTACCTAACCACCTCAGAAACCCCTGAAATCCCCTTCAGGGGACTACATGGACTCCCATCTCTGTACAATAGTATAGATTTCCTGGCCCTAGAAACAATCAAATTTAGACATTTTCTAATCAAGTGGATTCCAAATGTAGTCAGTAGGACTAATTAAAGGAATAATATGTCCCAAACTGGTTTTTGTGTCCATGATCAGTAAGGCAGTGTCCTTCAAATGAACTTTTAGGGAGAATTCCCTAGTTACCATCTTAGGGCTATGCATAACTGGACATACACATGATTAAAATCAAATTCATTATGGGAAGAAACATCACAATAGTGGAAATGAGTTTATGATTTAAGGAATCAATCAAAATAGAGAACTACCCAAAGTCTAGCTCTTTGTAAATAACCCTTCCTTTCTTTAGAACCCATGAAAGGGGACCTCAAGCTGTAGCCTGGGGCCTGTGAGTATTTTTACTCCTACAGCATACTGTAACTCTTGACAGCTTAGTCCTCTCTGATCTGTGTTATTGCTTTGATCCAAATAAAGTTCTCCCGCTACTTCTACAAGTCTGAGTGAACCCTTACTTTCAGTTCTTTGGATAAGAGACCAAGAAACTGGAACCACCCTGTCCAGATCAATAGTTCTGATTAGGACTGTGGCAAACCCATACACTATTCCTCTATTTTCCTTCTCAATTAAACGAGGAACAAAGTTTAGTTTCTGCCAAATATAAATGAAATCTCACATTACTATCAGCCACTACTACCTATTTAAATATCAAAGGATGTAAATGTAACTTATTTGGTTATAAATTTAAAGGAAAGCTGCTGTTGAAAGGCATGTCTTGGTGTGCTTATTACTTACATGGCTTCCTGGCTAAGGTGGGCTAACAGATATTAAATGAATCACTCTACTTCATTTCTTGAAACTGTCACCTAGGAAGGAAAACTGTCAAGTAAGTGGATGGCTCAAGAGAAAGAGTTAAGTCAGCAAGGCAAGGAACATTCTTGGAATCTACAGGGATATCCACCAAACTCTTACAAAATAGTCTTGGTCCTGTATAGCATTCATCCCAAGGACTTTCTCCTGACACTGGGTTAGTCAGCCAATGCCTTTGGAATGTTTTGTTTTGGCATTTTGTAGGTTGTTATTCATCTATGTAAGGCACAGCTTTCATACAGTTCCTCAAATGCCATACTACTACATTCTGTCTTTCCACTTTACTTTCCCCAGCACTAAGATTGAGGCAAGCAGTATCACACCTGGGGGTTTTATGTGTTGCTAGGGATCTAACACAGGGTTTCCAGCATGCGAGGCAAGCCTTCAATCAACAGAACTCATCCTCAGACCCTAAAAAATTTCTACTGAGAATGCAAAAGTCCATTTCATTATCAAGCACAGTATTGTTTGGAGAACATTTGCAATAGGGACTTTTTGTTTTGATGTTTTACTGTACAATATCTGCATTTTGGGGCCCTTTTTAGTTTTTTCTCTTTTTTGGTATTTTTGAGGCAGGGTCTCCCTTTAGTACCAGCTATCCTGGAGCTCGCTCTGTAGACCAGGCTGGCCTTGAACTCACAGAGATCCGCCTACCTCTACCTCCCAAGTGCTGTGGTTAAAGGTGCACACCACCACGCCTGGCTTGGGGTCCTTTCTAATAATTACCTGATGAACAAATTGCACCTGTGAAATATTCTCAGTGTCAGACATGTTCATGTACATGTCTATAGAGTGTTCTAAAGAAGGAAAATTAGACACTGGTAGCCAGGATGTAAGGAGAAAACACAAAGTATTATGCTTAGTGTCATTTTTGTTTTGTTCCATTTTTCAGATTTATTTTGAGACAGGAACTCTCTAGGCTGGCCTTGAACTTTGGCTTCTCTGGTGTCAGCCTCCACATGTGGAGATTATAGATATGCATCATTATACTCAGGTCAATTAGAGTCTTGGAGACAAATCCATTTACCAAGAAGTCCATAATTCTGTCAAAATTGAGAAAAAAAATGTAAATAATTGAAATATTCCACTGTGAGGATATGCTTAAAGAATAATGACCCAGTATTTGGAAAAAGGATTCCTCCACTTGGGCTAGGGTTTGAACCCAGAGTTTTGAGCAGTTTAGACAGGAACTCTGCCATTGTTCTACTTTAGCCATAGGATAGAACATTTTGCACCCAGTAAAAATCAGATATTGATACTCTAATTATGAGAAAAGAAAAACATTTTCAAAATAAAGCTAAGCAAAAGAAATACAGGATATATATATACTCAATTTGCATCATTGCAATATATACAAATATATGAAAATACAGAGACCTAAACACATTTTTGGAAGGAAACATCAGGATGTTTTGATTTTTATGATGTATTCACTGATTT
Source organism: Rhizomys pruinosus (assembly GCA_009823505.1). Taxonomy (NCBI): domain Eukaryota; kingdom Metazoa; phylum Chordata; class Mammalia; order Rodentia; family Spalacidae; genus Rhizomys; species Rhizomys pruinosus. The sequence goes on from VZQC01015407.1 coordinate 4,363,550, forward strand.
TCTTATTTTTCTTTAATCTTCCTCTATCTTTACTTTTTTTTTGGCAATGAACTACTTCACAGTTTTTATAACTAGGAAAAAGCTAATAAGATTAAGTGATAAATTTAGACTGCTTTTGACACACACATGGATTAGTCCATAGAAATAGCTCCCTTTTACAAGCCAAACCAAAGCCAAAAAGATGTCAAACCACACTGGGTTCCACATCTACACAGTTGCCAGTGATGACATAATGCAAACCCTCCCACAGAGACCCTCTTCTCCTTCACACAACACTGTGTTTTTTAGCAATGTTTAACAGTTGGAAACACTGAGAAACTATAGATGAAATCATTAGTAGGCTGTATTTCCCTTCACACATTTGTCAGGGAAAATCCCTTGGTTGTCCTGTTTCTTAGCGATATTTTTACCCATGCTGACAAAATTCAAAGCAGGATATATAAAGCGTGTATTTGCCAGCATCTCCTACCAAACGGAATTCAATTTAGCTATCATACTGATAAAGGTCATTTAACAGGAGTTTGTCCTCCGCACGTCCTTCCGTTTGGAGTGTGGGAGAGACCACAGGAAGGCAACTGAATAGGGCCTCAAAAACAGCGTCTGACCAGCGCGTCTCCTAAAACTAAAATCAGTAACATTAACTAAAACTAAAATCAGTAACGTTACCATTTTTGTTTTCTGCAATTTAACTATGCTGGTTGTACAAAAGGGACAGATTTTATAGGTCAGTGAAGTTCAGAAAAATTCCAAAGGTATTCAATATCAGTAAACACCCTGCCCAACATAGCCCATTCTTCTGGCCAGAATGGACCAGTCTACTTCCCTTACAGAACCTGTAGTCTTCACTTTCCTCTGCATTTGGTTGCCTGGAACACATTCCCAGGGGTGTGGGTAGTCTCCCCATGCAAATATATATATATATATATATAATAGATAGATATTAATATATATATATATATTTAGCTAAATATTTACCAGTGGCCTTTGGGTCCTTCCTTGTCACTCAATATGGAGGGCTTTTCCCATCTCAACATCTCTGTGCTCACACATCAGTAAATGCAGCTTCATTCACTATCCACTCAGTTTCTACTTTCCCTTATCAACTCAACTGTAATACAATAGCTAGAAATACATTCAAATCTTGAGAGGAGAAAGGAAAGTAATTAAGTAAGGAAAATCACATACATTTATGTAGAGATACACAAATCAAAGAAATTATAAATGACAACTAGTCATTACATTCCTTCCTTCTGAGATTTACATAAGCAGGATTCTCCAGATACTGTTGTCCATATTAGAGTACTTCTTCCTCTCCCTGGCCAACACTGTGTCTTCCTAAACTTCTCGGAGACCTATGAAAATGAAGACTTTGTATTTCAAAGTGAGACTGAACGTTTGCTTTACAGCAGCATTGTTCCTTCATTTACTCACTTGATTGATTGGTTTTGCTTCTCAGTTGTGGCTTAAGGGCAAGATCCTGTTTCCAGCCACTGGATTTGTGACTTTGGGTATGTTATTTGAATGCCTCAGAAAATATGTCAAACAGGACCTTTAACATATTTATTGATTAAATCGTGAGAGGATTAAGTGCACTGGAGTAAAATGAATTTATACATTGTTATCCAAAATCTGTATCCAAAGAGGCAATTCTTTAGGGGCAAGGAAACTGTGCCCCACACTCCGTGTACTCCCTGGCATACAACTGTGAATCAGCACCCATTTGCTCAATGGCCGTCAAAAGAAGATCCCAGGACTGCACTTGCTTTGTCCCTAAAATGAAGAAAAAATGAAGCACCCGAAGGCATCTACATCCTCAGGAATAGCCACAAGTTGTATAAATTCAGACCACAATTGAATGGACACTAAATGGCCTTGTGTGCATCCCCTAGCTGTGTCTGTCTCTTGATTTTACCAATTCTGATAAAAAAAAATGTTCGGAGTTCTGAAGAATTTGAAATACCGTCTCAATTGTTTATTGTCCTCTGGGTGTGTAGACAGAATATAAATGTTTCTACTCTGAAGAAATGTGTGTAGGCGAAATGTGTGGTATTTCTTAAATACCACACTTTTGTGAGGTATTTAAGAAAGTGATTTTGATATAAGGAAAAGTCCTGAGTGGAAATCTCCTGCTTTATAATACCAGACCTGTAGATTCAAGGGGAGACATGACTTCGATTAGAGAAAGTGGGGTCTGTTTGGCTCCTGGGGTCATGTGATAATAGCTCGCTGTCGCTGTTTCTGCAGAGACCTCACCATAATTCCTGAATGAAAAGATTCTCTCGGGTTCTATGCTCACTTTCCCTAGATCCTTGTAAGAATCTGCTTTGACATTTAAGTGCTGAATAAAATGCTTCTAACCAATAAATGCGGCACCAAACATACCAATAAACCTATCTGCAGCAGCCCTGTATTTTACCCCAGTCTTTAATGTCAGGTTGCTTTTTATTCCAGAGGTCAGGAAAATAAACACTGTGTGAGATCATTATGTGCATGCCCAAACAAGCAGAAAAATAGGTGCCTTTCCAAATGGCAGACAATGAATCCTAGGGTTTTTTTCCTTTGTACCTCACTGTAATTCTGGTGATAAAACACTTGCTAATACAAGCTATTAAAACAAACCAACAAACAAATCCAGTCTCTCATAGTCTATTTTAAACACCCCTTGCTGTGTTCTTAATTAACTGCTGACTTTTACACTAAAGATGCCAGTCAAGAAATATGAAGTTACTTAGCACTGTTTAACTTAAAAATTTTAAGATGCTGGATATTTGTGGATGGAAAATGTATCACAGAAAGTAAGATATAACCCATCTTAGCCAACTTTTGGAATTTCTTTTAACTTGTAGAAAACTATACAACACAAACCATTTTTCAGTGATTTCTGGTATATATGTAACGAACTAAGAGCTTTTGCTGAACATCCAGCAAGTCAGGGTGTTTCTGTTAGCCACAGAGTCATTGAATAACTGTGAAGAATTTGTTGTTATTCATAATAGTGATTCAAGGATAAGGAATTGAATAGTAGGAAAATTAATTCTAAGTAGATTTATGATTAGGCTTACTTATTTATTCTACAAACTAGTGGTTTATGTTTTACACAGATAGATAAGTGGCGATTCCTCTGAGCAAGTTCAGAGGTACATGCTTGTGATTCCTGGGAGCATTTATGAGAACAAATAATTTCTGTAGAAACTGAGAACTTGCTGACAAGACATGTTCCATTCCAGTCTTGCCCTTATTTTCAACCCTCACTCACAAGAATGGGTTTAGTACAGTTTGTACTGGGACTTCAGAACCATAATAAACAAGGAGCAATTTTGTAGCCCTCATTAACTCCTCTTAAAATAAGCACTGAACAATAGTCCAACCCAGAGTTGCCTAGAAAAAAATAGCAAGAACAACAACAATAACAACAACAAAAACCCTCATGCTCTATGCATAATGGACTTATTTAAATGAGCAGATAATTTCAGGGTTTTAATTAGCTGTGCTGTAACCAAGGGACAGGTATCAAAATCCAAAGCAATGGAGAGTTTGCCTGCAGACACTTGCAGGCTTGGTAGCTAGAGAAGGGAGGCCCTGGTAGAACCAGAAGGGGTCCCGCTGATTTGTAAACTTTACGTTTTATAGTTTTTCAAACATTTCTCCTACAACTGACACCACTACTCATTTACATGCGCCTTTAATTATGCCCTTCTTTGAGTCCAGATTTTTATATTTAAATTTTTCTTTGTGCCTTTTCACACCTTTCATAAACTATAACTGAACACACAAAAAAATCTGCTCACTTTAAATAAACAAATCAATGGATTTGGGTAAATTTACTACGTAATGGAGCTGATACTGTAATGACCATTTCCACAGCTTCAAAACTAAGCATTGCAGCTCCTTCACAGCCATTCCCAGTGCCAAAGTGCAGGCTCACCTAGGCCATCATTCATATTTGTGGCTGTCGAGGCTGAATCTTTTTTTGACTGTTGATATGGAATCATACAATGACTTAAGGTTTTATAGGGTGCATTCAGGTTTCTGCAAGTGGCTCATGGAGCACCCAAATATGCCATCACCTGGACTCCCATTTAAACCTGTATTCACAGGTTGGTAGACATTTGAGTTATTTTTACTTCTTGCTCTTGAGAATGATGCTGCTATGCTCTGATCGTTCATGCACATGAATTTTTGTATAGAACTGTTTTGATTTCTCTCGGCTAGGTATTTAGAAATGGCCTGCCCAGCCAGCCATATGATAAGTCTACATTTAACATTTTAAGAAACTGGCAAAGAGTCTCTAAAATTTTATATTACCAGCAGCAATGTAAGAGGTTTCTAGTGGTTCTGTATCTTCACCAGCTTTTGTTATTGGTTGTCTTTATTAGAGATCACTTTGACTCTGAAATTTATCTTTCCGTGGCTTTAATTTGCATTTTCCTTATTTTAATGTTGAACATTATTTATCTGTATCTGTTTTTTAGATCTTTTTATTTTACTATTCATTGCATTTTTCAGATTTTTAATACCATTGCTTTCTTTAAAAAATATGATTATACTGAAAACCTTTGCATAGGTTGGATAATTTGGAAAGGGAGTGAATGGCAAACTCACATTACTGCAACAGTGACAAATTTTACATTATGGTTGAAGTTTGATATTATATGCTTGTCACTAAATAACATTCAAAACTTACAGTCAATATATAGAATTGTGAATTTACATTGTAAAATAAAATTACACATTTTTAGTTTGAGAATTATATCGGTTTTGTTATTATAGTACTTTCTTTCTCTGTTTCTTTTTTCTTTCTTAGCTTCCCAGACTGAATTTTATCTCTAAAAGTTCAATTATGGCATAGGTGAAGGTATACTGGGCTGTAGACGAGTTATAGAAAAACAATGGAAACCTTCTTGGAGCCTGAGAATCTGAGAGGTCCAACATCAAGGCCTGGATGCAGGACCCCTTGTAGAGGGAGGACAACAGCTGGCCCTTAGGTGAGGGAGGATCCATTCTAGGAAATCAGTTCTCCCAAGAGCAGAATCTGCAATATCACCTGTGTCTTTCTCAGTTGTACTCCATTTTCTTCTCTCTGTCTCTGTCTCTGTCTCTCTCTGCCTCTGTCCCTCCCTCCCTCTCTCCCTCCCTCCCTTCCTTCCTTTTTTTCTTTCATTTATTTTTCCTCCCTTCCTCCCTCCCTCCCTCCATCCCTCCTCCTCCTCCTCCTCCTCCTCCTCCTCCTCCTCCTCCTTCTTCTCCTTCTCTTTGAGATAATGTCTCACTAACCTAGAGTTTCTTATGAACGTTAGCTTGTTCTAGAATACCCAGAGATCATCTTATCTCTGCCTCCCAATTGCTAGAATTAAAGGTGAGGGCCACCATGCCCAGTATTCCAAATTATTTCTTATAACAGAGTCTCTCACTGAACCTGGAGATTTCCAATTCAGCTAGACTACCTGACCAGTGAGCTCCATGGATCCTCTTGTCTCCTTCTCCTCAGTATTAGGATTTCGGGTATGTACCAGTGGATCTGGCTTTTTACATAGCTTATGAGTGATTGAACTCAGGTCTTCAAGGTTGCCCCTTACTGATGTTACATCTCCCCAGAATTTAGCCCACTTCTCAAACCATGAAGGCGGGGTCATTCCCACTCATGTAATTAACTGGTTCTGATCACAGTATTTTATCTGAGCATCAGAAAGGAACCAATACAAGTAGAGTTCTTTGTTCAGTGACCCAAGGGTTGGGTGGCATCACCATAGGCAGTTTTTTTTTTTGGGAGGGGGGGGTGAGAACAAGGGCAGGTGTGAAGTGGAAAGGTCCTTTTCTGTTCCTAGGGCAAACAGCTCACCTCAAATTCCTATTGACTAAGGCACAGCCTGACTGAAGGATAAATGAGATAATACTTCTGTGTTCTGCTCTCAGAAAGAAAAGGAAAAAAATGAATGTCTTTTTAACTCTTTTATGGTTGAAATTCTCATCCTCCTTTAAATCACAGGGATAATCTTTTGACCCCTTCAGCAACTCAAAGCTATTATTATCCCCAATTCAGAAAAAAAGCAGGAGATGGTAGGGTTTATGGAGGTTGTAAGTGGCAGAACCTGGACTAGTGTGGCACATTATTTGGTTTCTTTTCCTACGCTGCTACAATGAACCACAGTCTCATCTCTGGTGACAGCAAATTAGCAAGTAGGCTAGAATGTCTTTCCCTTCTCCCTTGAGAGGCTTTTAGCTGGTGTAATTAGCTTCTGAATAAAGACCAGGGACAACTATTTCAATGCTGTGTTGCAGCCTTTCTTCTTCCTACTGTTTGTTTGCATCGGTTCAATGTGCAGGTGCACGGTAGCCCGATTTTTTTTTTTAATATACATAATTGTGTCCTATAAAAAAAGCCATACTTTAGTGTTGTCCATTCATCCCAGGGTCCAGAATGCCTAAAATACATACTCATTTGATAGTTCTATTACTTGATGTATTTTATTTGGATGTATAGAATAATAAATATCCTTTGTAAAAATCAAAATGAAGTACTTTAATACAAGAAATTTAAAAACATCTCTTCAGGAAGAGTATGTATCAGATTGATATACTGTCTGTTATAGGGTAAGTCTGATAATTTGAGTTAATCCTACTTGAAAATCACTTTGTGACATAAGTTATTGACTGTTTTATAATTTTAAAAAGATTGCAAATAATAAAATTCAAAGGCCAAATATAAATACCAAATACATTTGAATCATGTTTTATGTTAGGATTATGTATTAATTGATATTTTTCTAAAGAAAAATCATTTGTTTATTCTTTGAATTAATATGTCTCTTGCTTTCTTTTTCTTATGAAGCTACAAATTAAGAATCTTCAACAGGTCTTTCAAGGCCTTGATTAACATTTCACACTAAATTATAACTAATCATTTATACTTCATTTTGATTTGATTTCAGCCTAAATTAAGTTTCTATTTTAATATGATTAGAGGTTTTGGAGACAATGGAATCTATGAAGTGCACTTTTACTTTGTATTGAAGAATGCAATTATCACTCTAATTGTCTTAGAGGCCAGCATTTCACTGTTTTTGATTCAAGGTTTCATTCCAGATCCTAGAACAGTGCCTGGTATGCAGGGGTCATAGACAGACAAGGGCACCAACACATGAACGTGTCCTCTCCACTGATCTGTGCCTCTGTAGGAAGTGAAAGGTCAGAAGACACTCCTACTCTGCTAAAAAACATATATTTTATCATACACAGTTTTGGTTGCAAGTATTTCATTTCTATTCTACAGATGAAAGGAACACCCAGATGTTAAGGTGTTTATTCAAGATTACAGAGCTAATAAATTGCACTGTTAAGAACAAAGTTTGTCTGTCTAGAAAGGCTTGCCTCTTAACATGATTTCCTCATCTCTATGCTGTGCAAGAATGTTGAAAACAACTGAGCTAAAATGGCTTAAAACAGACACGTAGATACGCACATGAAAATAAGAAACAAAAGCTTTCTAGCTAACCAAAACCCAATTTTATTAAACTGAGTTTTTATGAGATAGGGTTCTCCTACTGAAATATCAAACCCATCAGAAAAAGGAACAAAGACTGTGAAATGGCCAGATGTGAAGTATAGTCGGGCTTGGCAATAGAATCAGGATCTTGAGATTTGGGGTGGATGTCTAGGTGTTGGACTCAAGAAGCAATAGGCTACATTAATGGAGCTCTCTGCTTTTGACTTGCATTTCAGCCCCCAGGACAATAGGGGAGGGCCTCCCAGAACTTTAGGAAGTCTACTTGTCAACATATGCCTGGACACCTGATCTCAGTTCAAAACCACTGTGTGTGCACATATATGTGTCATAATGATATGTAGTAAGAAAATAAAAGGAAAGGAAAATGATTTTAGGCTTTTGTCAGGCTATAGTACACCTCATATGGCAAGTCTTTAGTGCTCATTTTTTGCTAATAGATTGTTAGTACTTTATAGTATCTTCATTTTTACAGATGAAAATTTGAATTTTAGATCAGGGAACTGGCTTTGGTTCCTTGATCTAAACAAGTGATAACATATCTAGAATTAGAAATGCCTCAGTTCTTTTTGTTATAAAACAAAACAAACACCTTAGGAAGGAGGAGTTTCTAGACAAGGCTCATAGAATGAGTGATATGAAGCTTTGTCTTCAATCCTACTTTGGTGTTTGTCTTTTGAGAGAAGTCTTACACCGTAGCTTACACTGGGCCCAGTATTCGCAGCGTTGCCAGGTTTCTGTGCAGTCTACCAGCAATCTCCGAGCCCAGCCTGCTGAGTACAATCATAGTTGTGGGCTACCATGTGCAATCTGAATTTCTATCTTTGCCTGCATTGTTTCTTCATCTAAGCCCGAGTTTAGCAAGGATGTTCCAAGTCCCAAAACAAATTCAATGCAGATGCTTCTCTTTCTTCTTTTTCCAGAAAGTGCTCATTTTATTTAGCAAACAAATAGTGCTTTGCTCTATCACATTATTCAAGCACAGCTTGCTAATAGTCCCACTTTTCCTTCCTTGTGCTTTCAAGGTCCCTAGCAATTATCCATTGGCTGTTTACACACATAACCATAGAAGCTGGTTTGGTCTTCTGTTTGCTGGGTTAGGAAAATTCTATGAGTCACAAAACTGACAACATGAATATGCTTATATGAAACTCTGAGATGTTATAGAGTGGGGATTTCCCATTCTTTCCAAAATAATTCTAATTTCACATGTTATATGCAACCCCAAATAGCATATCCTTTTTCTTGATGAGCCATCTATAGACTGACCCATTAATATGAATGTATTAATTAGTAACTGAATACTTGGTCTTTTTTTTTTTCTTTTTTGTCTTTTTGAGACAGGGTCTCCCTGCAGCCCCAGCTGGCCTTGAATACACTGAGATTCGCCTGCCTCTGCCTCCCAAGTGCTAGGATTAAAGGCGTGCACCACCATGCCCGGCTAGTAACCGAATACTTGCAATGCAAACACCGCAGTAGTCCTGAATCCCTGGGCAAGGCTGCTGTTGTATACATGAAATACTTCCTGGGGGCTTCTTAGCCTGGCAGAGAGTAAGAAGGGAATTGTTTGCTTGTCCATCAGTGCAATTCTTCCTAATTGTAATTTGTATTACTCCTTAAGGCTTTCTCTCCTTACAGATTCACTGACAGTATTATTATAACAATGTACATAACATATATTTTTTTCAAGACTCTCAGAGTGCTAATTCAAAGACCATTTCAATTCTTCCCAACAGGCACTGAAATGCTACACATGAAATAAAGTCCTTGCTACTTTTTGAGTAATGTAGAAAAGAATACCATATGCAATAAAAAAATGATTGATTCTATGTTGCCTTCAGTATTTTGAACATCTGTGCCTGTCCTGTTATATTCAGGGTGAGATTTCTGCCTAGCATTTAGTGGCCTCCTACATAGTATGTTTTGAGTCATACAAACCATATACTTCATTAGTTATCCAATGATGCACTTTCCTGCAATCATACTCTAGCCAAAAGAGGTATGAATGACTTAAATATTAAGGCAGTAAGGGAGTGTACAAAGGCAATTCTACAAAAAAAAAAAAAAAAAAAAGAGAAAGTCCATCACTCCTTTAGTTACTAGCTTAGAAGGATATAGAGTATGAGACAGTGAATGACAATCCTTTGGTTTCTGACACAAAGGAAATTTTGATCGGGAGAATTTCTGTTGCAGCACAGAAAGGGACCCAGCTAATTTTAACTGAGGAGGTACAGTGGTTGGAAGTGTAGACCCAGGACTTTGTGACTTTGAAGACTATGTGCCTCTCCTAGGGATTCTACAACCACCGGTGCCAGGATCCCACCCTGGTATTTCTATATCTAGTGTGTCATCCGCGAAGAGTTCTGGCGAGCCCCATTCAGATTCATGAATCTGTCCTGAGAAATGATACTCAGGAGAATTGAACACACAGAGCTGTGGCCAGGCCAGAGAGACTCTACCTGGGTCACAGTCACAGTGGTGGTGGGGCTGCTTCTGTTACTCTTTGCTGTCTTGATTTAAACAGGTCATACCGTATTTGTGCTCATGAAAACACTAATCACATGCCATACTGTTGACCATCTTCCAAAGAAGCCCCCCTCCCTCCCTCCCTCCCTCCCTCCCTCCCTTCCCCCTCCTCCCTCCCTCCTCTGTCTCTCTCTTTTCTTTTTTTCTTTCTTTCTTTCTTTCTTTCTTTCTTTCTTTCTTTCTTTCTTTCTTTCTTTCTTTCTTTCTTTCTTTCTTTCTTTCTTTCTTTCTTTCTTTCTTTCTTTCTTTCTTTTTCTTTCGACAGGGTCTCACTATGTGACACTGACTCTCCTGGAACTCAGTAAGTAGACAAGGCTGCTCTCAAAGTCACAATGCTCCTCCTCATCTGCAGCGCAACTGCTGGGATTTAAGGCATACACCACCACATCTGGCCTCTATTTTCATTTTTGATGCTTGTACTCATATATCTGGTTTTTTTTTAAGGTCATGCCTTTTTTTTCAGAGTATTTTTTTCCCAGCTAATTATTTTTTTTTATTTATTTGTTTATTTTTAAGGGATTCTACAATATAATGACACAGTTGTTTGCAGATAACATTGATGTTACTCAGTTTGTCATACAATTAGGTAATTGGTGCATTTTGCAAATATCTATGTCCAAATTTTGAACAACCCAAGGTTCCCATGGTCCAGTTGGAGAAGCTTGTATGCACATGCATGTTGATCAATTGGGAGTCCAGATTATATTCCTGTAGTCTCATGATTCACCCCTATCTCTCCGCAGCCCTTACATTCTACCACGCCTCCTCTTCCGCAGTTTGTTCCCTGGGCTTTGGGAAAGGGGCACAAGTGGGTGAGAAGAAAACAGTCTAATTTCTTTGGAGTTGTCATTTTGGACTCTCGTCTGTTCAGGTTGTTTCCTTTCATGGGTTGACAGCCAAGCAAATTTTTCAGAGTATTTATTACTCTTGGTAAATGATCCCCTTTTCTTCTGTGCTTCTTAGACATAGGTTAGTTTTTAAATTTTTGCTCAGCTACCTCTGGTGTTTTGGATACAATGGCTTCTTGTTTTGTTTTGTTTTGTTTTGTTTTGTTTTGTTTTGTTTTGGCTTGGAACTTGATATATAGACCAGGCTGGCCTTAATCTCACAGAGATCTTCTTGCCCCTGTCTCTGCCTCTTCAGTGAGAGGCCTGTGTTACCACACCTGGGTTACATTCATTTCTTACCCATGACATCCAGTAACAACTTCATCTTTCAGCTTTACATCTCTGTGGCTTTAGAATTCAGGGTCACAGGATTCAACATAAATTCTAGGTTGTCTGTTTAGATAGGCCACACTTGAGAGAAAATTGAAACACAGATGGCATTGTCTCAGATACGAATGGCTCCTACTATTTTGATAATTATTCTTTTAGGATATGTGATTACTGAAGCATTAAAATGGTCTCAATTCATCTTAAATTCTAGTAAAAAAGTTAATCTGTAATTTCCAAATGCATAGTAATCTAAATTGATAACACATATGTATAACAATATGCACATTGTGCACTGATTCATTAGTATATTTTATTTTTATGTACATTTCTGAGTTTAAAGACAGAATATACATTATTTTATTTTTCTTATTTTATTTGTGTGAATAAGCCAGGAGCTGAAGTGTAAAATTCTAATGGCATTGATTTCTATGAAAAAATTATATAAATGCTAAATAGATATATTTTCTTCATTAATTTCACTTATTCCCTCCTCAATAAATAAATATGGATAGAGTTCCTGTTATAATTTAGACACTGTGCTTAGGATGGTGGAATTACAGATTACAACCTATTATGGAACGTAGGGTTCAAGCACAAAGCACACAAATCAACTATTTAAATAATTAGTAAATCATAAAATAATGTTGATATTCATTGCAAAATGCCACCTGTATTTCCCAGAGAGCAAAGCTCTCCTCTTTCTTAGGAAAAAAACAAACTGATTTACAAAATAAAGAAAAATAAAGAAAACCTTGAATCCTTCTTCAAAGAAATTTTACCTAAATGATCTAGTAGATTATATCTGTCTTTTGTCCCAGCTATAAGAATAAATCTGTAGAAGTTAAAGCTTAAGAGATTGTGTTAAAGTAACCAGAGAAGGTATAAATGGACAGAAACTGAGAAGTTTTCCTTGTTGGTGAGTACAAAAGTATTTTCCAAATGTGGCTGTAGAATTACCTATGGGACCAGAGGTAAATATCTTTATTTTTATTTTTTTTTGGGGGGGGTTACAATGTCCTTTGCTGTCTGGACACAGAAAAGGCATTTCATCTCCACTCAGCCAGACCCCAGTCACGGGTTTAGAAACCAAATCACAACTCTGAAACTCATTCTGCAACAGAGATAAAGCTTTGGGTTGACATAATTGGAATTGAAGTTAATATTCCTGAAAATGACTGAAGCTGGAAAGCAAACTTTAGTCTTGAATCACACTAAAAATAGTCTAATACTATCACCCTTTGTGCTGACCAATAATTCTTAATAAAATGCAAAGAGATTCTCAGCCTTCAATAGACAGCTTTATGTACATTCCTTTGGCCACATATATGACAAAATCATGTTAAATTTACAGCATCAAAAAGTGATTAGCTAAAAGCACAGTAAACTTTGTTCTTGTTACAGAACACAGTAGCTTTGACAGATTCTAGTTTACTACTGTTTCCATGGGCCACTTGCTTCCTGTGCATGCACAGATAAATAAGATATTAAAAAGATTTTCAGACCTACAGAAAGGTCACCATTTAATTATTATGCAAATTTTACCCACTAGATTCAGTACATTTGCTACTTTCCTAGTAGTTAATAAAAAAAGGCTCCAAAATATTATGTGGGATGGAAAGATATTGCCCTTTCCTAACTGGAGATCTCTTCAAATAGCCATGAAGGGCACTGGAAAGTTGTGGCTATGTTTTGTTTAAGTCTTTGGTGTATGTTATTTTTGTTATTGATTTTGTTTGACTTTGTTTTTGCTTTGATTTTGAGACACGGTCTCCTCGTGAAGCCCCACTGTTGGTTGGAACTTGCTATGTGGCCTAGGTGAATTTTGAATAACTTTCTTTTTTTTAATTTATTTATTATTTATGTGTATGAATGTACTGTCTACATGTAGGTTTGTGCACCCGTGTCATGCAGTGCCGCGGAGGTCAGAAGAGGGTGTCGGATTCCCCTGGAACTGGAGTTCTCCTGGGATTGGAGTTACAGATGGTTCTCAGCTGCCATGTGGTTGCTGGGGATCGAACCCGGGTCCTCTACAAGAGCAGTCGGTGCTCTTAACTGCTAGGCTATCTCTCCAGCCCAATTTTGAATAACTTTCAATCATCCTGCCTTAGGCTCCTCCAGGATTAGAGGCAGGAATTACCACACTTGGTGGCTCTGCTCTCTTATTCAATGATCTTAAATATTTGAAACTGATGAATAACAAAGAGAATTAACTTCATTGGTATATAACAATTAACTTACTTGGTATATAACTTACTTGGAATTAACTTACTTGGTATATAACAAACCAATGGTCTGGCCTATAGTTTATTAATGAAAATACCATTTTCATAAACATTTCATAAGTAGATATTGACAATTGAAATAATTCATCTACTGGCTATCCACTAACCCTATCAAACCCACAGACCCTAGAATAAATTAATCAAGCAAAATTCTGACCACCTAAATTCAGAAAATATATTGTTTTGCTATTTTTCTCAAACAATTTGTTAAAAGTCTTTTAGCTCATTTTTTAAAGATTCTTTTTTTTTAACTTTATTTATTTTTGTATATGTATGAGTGTACTATCTGCATGTAGGTTTGTACACCCATGTCGTGCAATGCCGCAGAGGTTAGAAGAGGGTCTAGGATTCTCCTGGAACTGGAGTTCTCCTGGAATTGGAGTTACAGACGGTTGTTAGCTGCCATGTGGGTGCTGGGAATCGAACCCGGGTTCTCTGCAAGAGCAGTCGGTGCTCTTAACCGCTAGGCTATCTCTCTAGCCCCCTTTTAGGTCATTTTTTTTACTGGAGTGGTAATCTATAGTAGCTGAATGTAGAGAAAGAGGGTAGAGTTTGCCGTGCTGTGGGAGGTCTTCACAAGGTGGTACTACTCTAATGCTTAAGAATTTGGGCAAGTGAAGTTACAAGTTTGGGTCATTTCATTTAAATCTGGGTCTGCAGGGGCTGGAGAGACAGCTCAGTGCTTAAGAGCATCGACTGCTCTGGCAGAGGACCCGGGTTCGATTCCCAGCACCTACATGGTGGCTAAGGACCATCTTTAACTCCAGTTCCAGGGGAATCCCATGCCCTCTTCTGACCTCTGTGGCATTGCATGACATGGGTGCACCAACCTGTATGCAGCCAGTACACTCATACACATAAATAATAATAATAAATAAATAAGGAAGGAAAAACTATTTGTCGTTTAATTTACTTTAATGCAATTGCTTTCTTATACTATCTTTGTCTATTTTTCAAGCACAGTTAGAGTGTTTCAAACACTTATGACTTTGTGCTTTTATTCAAAAGACAGAAACAATTGGGGTTTGAGAGATGGCTCAGGTGTTAAGAGCACTGGCTGCTCTTGCAGATAACCGTGGTTTGCTTCTCAGCACCCACATGGCAGCTCACAACCGTTCATAACTCCCATTCCAGGGAATCTCGTGCCCACTTCTGACCTCCGAGGGCAATGCACAATATGGATGCACTAACACACATATAGACAATACACTCATACACGCAAAATAAAAGTAAGAAAAATATATAAAAACAATGTATTTTAAAAGATAAAAATTTATAAATGTGAAATAAAAATTCTAAGAACAATTAAGACAAGTTCCTCTTTTTTCAGAGATTTAACTCAGTCAAGTAAACTGCACAGTTCTCTTTTTGATGATACATCTTAACTACATATTATCAGCATGATTTGTGATTCATGAGAGACAGTTTCATAATTACTCCGTTGGGAGAGGCAGAATAAAAATGTCTTCTAACATTTAATACAGTGTGCATACCTTTAATCCCAGCACTAGGGAGGCAGAGGCAGGTGGATCTCTATGAGTTCAAGGCCAGCCTGGTCTATATAGCAAGTTCCAGGACAGCTGGGGCTGTCTCAAAAAGATAAAAAATTTGGGGCTGGAGAGATAGCCTAGCGGTGAAGAGCGCCGACTGCTCTTGCAGAAGACCCAGGTTCGATCCCAGCACCCACATGGCGGCTGAGAACCGTCTATAACTCCAATTCCAGGAGAACTCCAGTTCCAGGGGAATCCAACACCCTCTTCTGACCTCTGCGGCATTGCACGACATGGGTACAAAAACCTCCATGCAGACGATACATTCATACACATAAATAAATAAATAAATAAATAAATAAATAAATAAATAAATAAATAAAAATCTTAAAAATTCTAAAAAAAATAATAAAGTGTTACAAACAGCATTGGGTGTGTGATAATATAAATGAATTAACCAAAGGAAGTTCACTGAGATGCCGAGTCTAATTCCATGTCTTTGTTTTCTTCTTACTTCTCAGTTCAAATTTTAACATCTCTGCAAATCTTTCTCTATTTCTGAATATCTTCTTTCTTTAAGACAGTACATTCTTCTTCCTTTTCCTTTTCTGGTGCTGGAGATCTTAACCCAGGGCTTTGTGCACACTGGCAAGTACTTGTTATCCCTAGCTTTGCCATTTATATGTAGCTGGTATTACCATTGACCTTATCTTTGTGAGTACTATTGTATGAGTACATAGGACATCTTTGCATGTCCTATGAGTTACAAGCATTCTAGACGTTCCTCAGATTACTGAACCCTATTCTAAAGTTGATCATCTCCCATTCACCAAGTCTACTATCATCTTTGTAAAGACTTGCATCTGGGGACTGGGGAGATGACTCGGTGGTTAAGAGCACTTTTTGCTCTTGCAGAGGACCTGGGTTTAGTTCCCAGCATCCACATGGCAGCTGATAACTGTAATTCCATTTACAGGAGATCTGAAATCTTAGTTTGGTCTCTACAGGCTCCAGGCACACATGTGATATGAAGGCAAAACATTCATACACATAAAAAATAAGTAAATCTTTCAAAAAGATTTACATTTGTGTAGTACTTGATGTCTTTCAGAAAAATGTCTTGAACCAAGTGCTAATGTAGTATGGCTTCTACTGAGTTTTCCTTGAGTAACAAGATAGCTTTCAGAAATGATGGGGTTGACCACTTTGAATGGCATTTCAATTGTGTAAGTTCATAGAGTATGTGCTACCTCAACTTGTTTTTTTTCCCAGAGAAGGGCTCCATTTATTGCTATTTGGAGCCAAATTTGTTTTTATGGAGCATCAGTATATACCTTTGGAGCAATAAGACAGCCCTATTAGGCACTTGCTACCAAGTGATGACCTGAATTCAATCTCTGAGACCCACATGTCTGTAAGTTGTCCTGGGGTATCCAGACCTATGACTGCATGTGTGCACACAAACAATAAGTAAGGTAAAATGATGAGATGTTTTAAAACTGGTGGCATGGAATTTCCACATTAAAGATTGTTATCTGGGGGCTGGAGAGATGGCTCAATGGTTAAGTGTAGTGACTTGACTTTCAGAAGACCCAAGTTCGATTCCCAGCACCCACATGGTGGCTAAAAACAACCATCCATAATGCTAGTTGCAAGGGAATCTGGTGAGAATGCTCTTTTGACCTCCAATGGCACTGAATGACATAGGTGTGTTTATAAAGAGAGAGGTAATATACCACACAGATAAAATAAAAACAATAAATAAAATATCTTAAAAATTGTTAGCAAGCACTTCCAAGTTTAACCAATATTCTGTTTGAATTAGAGGGAATGGCTGACAGAATTGAAAAATGGAGTAAAATATAGACAATCTTGGCTTGTTTATAAACTAGTTTATACAGACTAATTAAGTCAGTTCTGGAAGATATCATTAAGCCAACACTGGTTTCCAGAAACTAGCATAAAGGTAGTAATTGTTACCTTTCCCTATTGCTGCCTGTTGTACATATGTACTGAAATGTTACCCTATGCCTCACTCATAAATATGCAAAATTAGTATATGACAAATGAAAATGAATTGAATGAAATTTGCATATGCATCAGGGATGAGGAAATAAATTGCCTATAGGATCTGAGGAAAAAATCTCGCCCTGCAATCACTTTGAATGAATAATTTGGTTGTGACTTGGACAGTTGTGCTTTGATGCTGCTGTGATGTCAGCGCTTCTCTTTGTGGAGCCACTGGAGGTGCCAGCAGCAATGGCCTCCTTACTACTTGGGTTGTCCTTCAAATATCATTTTCTTTGGGCCCCTTGATTGGAAAAAGATGGGAAAACACAGGGCTTCATAAGATCATCGGGTTTCTTCTTCCTAGTAGTGGCGTGTCTCTCATCAGCTTTGTACTCAGAATTAAGTCAGCCTGGACCAGGAATCTGGGGTATTTCATAAGAAGGATTTGCTTTGGGTGTCATAGAAAAGGTCAGATCTGAGTTATTTGAGTGTAGAAATATTGTTGAGGATGGTGCTGATCAGGAAATGCAGGCTCTCAGGGTGAAGGATTTCATGGGGTTCCCATGAACTGGGGAGATGAGATTCTAAGCAGAAAATACAACATGTTGGGGGGCATCAGAGCCTGAGTCTATCAATTGGTCTAGAAATGGATTCACAGATTTCAAGGAACATCAGGAGTTTCAAACTGTGAGCTTCTAGAGGACAAGACACAGTCTTATTGGCTTTGATTCCCAGCAATGGAAGACCTGGAACACAGTGAGCTTCTAGAGGACAGGACACAGTCTTATTGGCTTTGACTCCCAGCAATGGAAGACCTGGAACACAGTGAGCTCAGATGTTTACCAAATATGAAAGCAAAATAATATTCAAAACTTATGGAAAAATAAGAGAAATTGAGTATTACTGTGCTTAAGGCTATGAAATAACATCATCAGACAAAGAAGCTCAGAGGCAAAAAATGACTTTTTATAAAAGGGATGTTGGTTTACCTGAAGTTAAAAATGCAAACAAGCATGCCAACCCACCAAACAAACAAAAAACGACAAATAAAAACAGTCAAAATCAATCAGATTTCAATTGAGAAAAATAATCTCCCCAAAGTCTCCTGTTAGCATAATTTGTAAGCCTACTTCAAAAACAAACAAACAAACAAACAAACAAACAAACAAAATGAAACTGAAATGCCCACAGTTCTGGGTAAGTTAATGCTAAAAGAATTTAACATTTGTTTCAGAAGTATTATCTAGCTGTAATCATCTTTCTTCCTATCTTAGTGTATCACCTAAGGAAAACAGAATTTTTACTCACAAACTTGCACTGTATTGTTGAAGATTAAGTACAGGTGTCCTTTCTTGGACCAGTTCCTAATGGTTGGCTCAAGCTGGGAAACACCAGGTATGCTCTGTAGCTTTTCTGTGAGATCAGGTAAGAAGCTGTTCACATTTGCATATTACTCATGATCATTATTTCATCTCTTAGAACAAATTCAGTGAAAAATTTCCAAACTCTTTTCTATAGGTTTAATGCGGTATACTTTCTTTATTTTAATGATATGGGGATGTGAACTGTTGTTTTAAATGTGACATAAACAACCATGTAGATAAGACATTTTTCCTTGGGTAAACTTAGACTTAAAGATCTGCAAAAATAGTATAGAGAGTTATCATGCATAGTCTCCACCTATATTGTCCTGTTAATAGTTCATATACTCATTCTCCAAAAAAGTAACATTTTGTGCAATAATATTAACCAACGCATAGACTTTATGTAGACTCAACCAGTTTCACAGAAATACCAATATTCAAGATGCCACCTTGAAGTTACTGGCCACAATTACCTGGTCACTCCAATGGGGGTCAGAGAAGAAGTACTTTGAGAAATGTGGGTTTATTTGATGTTTTCTCATGAAGTTACACATGCTTGTATGAATTTCCCAGAAATTCCATGGCTATTTCAATGCATTATGTCTGGGAATAAATGATGAGTATGTTATCTTACATTGCTGATGGTAACCTTGATCATTGGCTATGCTCTCTTACATTGCTGATGGTAACCTTGATCATTGGCTTTGGGCTGCCATTAGTTTGGTTCCTAATTAAAAATAATTTTCACGGGCTGGATGTGGTGGTGCACACCTTTAATCCTAGCACTTGGGAGGCAGAGGCAGGCAGATCTTTATGAGTTCAAGGCCAGCCTGGTCTACAGAGTGAGTTCCAGGGAGATCCTGTCTCGAAAAGACTAAAAATAAATAAATAAATGAAAATAATTTGTACTTACTGAAATGTTTGGGGAACACTACGACTATGGAAGTATCTGGTTTCTTAAGCTTTAGTCAGTAAATTTAGCATTCATTTCTGAATCTTGTTTGCTTTGATGGTACTTTTCTTCTGTAATTCGAAATGAAGCATACTTGGAAAACCTGATGTCTACATATCTTAGATGTATTTTCTTTTCTTCCTCCTTTTTTTCTTTAACAATGCCAGCAAATGTTTGGGAATTTCTCTTGAGCCCAAGAGCTTCTATGTTGCTATAGAAACTGAATAATGTCGGAGAAGATTAATAACATATTACATTCTGCATACTGTAGAAGGAATTTAATAGATTCTTTTAGCTTCTAATCTAGTTGACTATTTTCACAGAAACCCATACATCATTTCCTCAATGTTGATAGCTAAATACAGAATTGCCAACTGCTGAACCCAGTGAAAAAATAATGCTAACTTATATTAATCTTGATTTATTTTGAAATTTCAAGCTTATTATTCTTAAGTCATTCTTTTCCCCTCATGATAAATATTCATTATAGCAAATTTATTTAAATATTCATTATGCCTCAAGTCAAAAAAATCATTTTTTTTGTTTATTGTGTGCACATCTTGTAACTAAATATATGTTATCAATACCAAGAAGCTGAAGTCTAATTTGCTGTGTAAGAAAGCCTTTTGGGAAAGATTTGTATTTCAATGTGATATTAAATTTTAAGTATATTTGTTTTCAATGGCTGGGGTAGAAGTTCACCACTCAGTAGTGTATTTTTACCAACAACACATTTCACTATTTTGTTAAACTAACAGTGTTTAAACTTCAACTAAATACATGATAGTTACAGGTGCAGCCAAACTTTGAAGGGCAAAGGGAATTTTCTATCATTTTTCATGATAGGAAGAAGTAAATCCAAACAAGAAAAACAGCTAAGCTAACATCCAGTTTTTAACTCAAAGACCTCAATTAGACTTTTAAATATTTGACTTACAGCTTCCCCCTATGTAAAAACACAGGTAAAAATCAAAGAAAATATATGTCTTCATCTGTAAGTATGGCATTTAATGATGGCTAAATTAATTGTGAAAACATATGTAAACATAATGTTCTATAAGAGCCTTTAATCGCTAGTGACTTTTTCTGAGAAGTCATTACAAAAAGAATAATGGGGCTTTTAACAAATCATTTAAAAAATTTTCCCATGGTCTCCTTCAGCCTGTACAGCTAGCTCTTAGCTGTATATGCAACTATTTTGTTTGGTTTGGTTTGGTTTTTGAGATGTAGTCTCACTGTAGCTCACTCTGCATCCCAGGCTGTCCTGAGACTCACTTTACCCTCCTGCTCTAGTCTCCAAATGCCGAGATTACAGGCATGTGTCATCACACCTGGCTTGCCTACAATTCAATGGTAAAGAAAAGGAATCTCTCAAATTTATTCCAGGGAGGGCATGGAAAAGTGAAGTGGAAGAAAGATAAATAAAAACAAAGTATAATAACACATGCATAGGAAAATGCCAGAATGAAGCCTATTGCCACCTAGAAAACTTTAAAAACTAGAAAACTCACAATGTTACAGAAGGTATTTCAGTACAATTTTCAAGTGCTTTGTTTTTGTTTTTTAAAATGTGTTTAATTGCTAAAATTAATGTAAAGCCAAGATTTAATTTGAATGTGGCTGCATTTTGCTCAATGAGGAGCACAGGCTTTAGTCATATAATTAGTTAGAAGAGCCGCTTACTGTATGAACTTATTTTTGCAACATATGGAGACTGAATCCCCAGAAGAGGAGAGAATTCTTCACAGAGGCCTCAGGATGTGGGGCAGCAGAGGGTGAAGGATTCCATTCTCCAGCCTGATCTCTATCCTCCACCTCATTTCCAGATTTTCTTTTGATAAAATAGGGAGTACTAACAAGTCACCTAATAGTATCAAATAAATGATATTAAAGGAAGACAAAATAGTATTCAATTGAAATCTCCAGCACTGTTATGGACAAAAGTCTCATGTCCTTTTCATTATTAAATACTAGGATTCTTATTATTATATTTAAATTAAGTAAATTGATTTTAGATGGTTATATTCAGTGAAACTTTTCATGAGTTTCTTGGAACAGAAACTTTCTCAAAACACATTAGGTATTAAATCAAACATGCTTTTGTGAGAATCGCTATGCGGTTATAAGTGAAACATTTTTATATTGGCGAAACACCACATTGAGATATCATCTCCTGTAAAGCCCCCTTTGCTTGACTCTGGTTTGTTAAACTGGAAAATGGGTTATTTATTTAAGTGGGTGTATTGAAGCCTTCACATAGTTGCATCTCTTATAGAACTGAGCAGGCAATGGGAATTTTGAAAGAAGTTAATAAAATGAAGAGAGTGATTTTAATTAAAATTGAGATTTTTTTTTTTTGGTCTTTTCGAGACAGGGTCTCCCTGTAGCCCCAGCTGTCCTGGAACTCACTCTGTAGACCAGGCTGGCCTTGAACTCACAAAGATCCACCTGCCTCTGCCTCCCGAGTGCTAGGATTAAAGGTGTGCGCCACCACGCCCGGCAAAATTGAGATTTTTTAAAATGTATATTATTCTCATATTTGTCTGTTTCTAAGGATAGATGTGTAAAGGCAGATTTTTGCTCTGGCCCCCAAAATTATCCAAACTGCAATTTGTTAATGAGAAATTATGATGTTTTTGAAGTCTTCTAAAAGGAAATATTTAAATTGAATTAGTTTTTCTGCCAATAGTAGCAAAAGAAGTGGCTCTATCTTCCAAGTTACTTTTCATTGGCTGAAGATAACATGGAGCCGTTGCCACTGGATTAATGCCTATAGTATAATTTTAAATTGCTCAACTTTTCTGTCAGAAATTAATGTTTGGAAATGAATTTTAAAACACAATAAGCTTTTCAGTTTAGTAGAAAATGACAAAAGCAATCTTCAAGATTTCCTTGAATGTTATTTACAAGCCCTGGACCTTTTATACTGAACAATTTGGACATTTTGAGGAGGGTGTTCTATTTTGTTTTATTTCAGTAGAAACTTTATAACCAGTAAAATTATTTTAGTGGAAAGCTGATTACTTGGGAAAAAGTTGCATAGGAAGGAAAAATGGACACATACATCAACCTATCCACCTGTTTGACATTCATTAAATGCTTTGTATTTATTAGGGACTCATTTGATACTGGACAAACACTAATAAGACACAGACACCATCTTTGAGTGCTAACAACTAGGACAGGGGAATCGCCAGTTCTACCATCTACAAGCCTTGGGAGGTAGAATTTAGAGAAGAGAAAAAGGGGAAGGATGGTCTTCCTAGGAGACACAGCCATGAAAACAGACAGCATCAAGCTTCAAAAGGAAGGAACTGATAAGGACTGCCATGTGGTGTCCAGGGGTGGAACCCTGGGTAGAAGAGGACAATGCTAAAGGAAAGCACAGAAGACTCAGACCAGCAGAAGCAAATCAAAGCCACCTGCTGTGAGCCGCTCTCGTGTCTCTATTTACTCTCTGGCCAGCAGGACAGTTTCTTAAAATGGGAATACTCCAACCCTATTTCAGTTTGTTTTTTTCTTTCTTGAGACAAAGTCTCTCTGTAGCCCCAGATGTCTTGTAACTTACTATGCAGACCAGGCTAGCCTCTGTCTCATAGAGATCTGCCTGCCTCTGCCTGGGATTTAACCCATGTGATACCATGCTTGGTCCATTTGAGTTTTAATCAGAGTGGAAACTGATTAAAGGGAAGTCAGAGGAGTGGGAAGGGGAGCCGAGAGTCTGCTGTAATAGCTCCGGTGAAGATAATAGATGTCAAGTATGAACAACAGGGAAGACCACTGAAAACCTTTGAAGCAGAAACAACACGATACTGTGATTATTTTCTTTCTCCATGGATCTGAGATGGGTGATTCTGAGGATGGCTCTTGGGGGTTGGTTTGGGTGAGTAGTGGCCTAGTTAATCCAGAGAGCAAATGAAGGATTTTGAAAATCAATCTCTCTCTCTCCCCCCCCCCCCAGCTTTAACATTGCCATGGGCATTTCCAGGACACACATGTGTATGTTGGAAGACAATATGAAGGAGTTGCTTCTCTAATTCCACCAATGTTGGTCCTCAGCACTGGGCTCAGGTCTCCAAGCTTGACAATAGGCACCTTTGTCAGCTGAGCTATAATGAGCTGAATTTTAGATGTCCTTAACTTGAGGCAGAATAAAACAAAAACAAAATGGCTATAAAATGAATTGAAATAGAATGCCAATCACACAAACCACAAATATTATTATTTTGAGAATCAATAGAATTTTTTAATTGATTGGCAGTCCTATTTGAATTTAACATGTTGCTCAAATATTTTGGACTACTAGTCGATAATAGAAACACAGACAGATTTTACAAATGATTTAATTTGTTGTGCTAGACTACCACTGCTTGGAAAACAGTTTAAATTTATGCTGCATCAGGAAATTCACTAGATTTGGCTCCTCAGGGTAAATAAGTAGTTCACAAGGGGGAAGGAAACTCTTGGTCTGAGCTCAACTAGGTGAGGCAAGGCAGATTCCTTCCTGGACAGGAGCAAAGCATGTTTTCTCACGATATTGGCACACAGTGTAAATAAATAGATTCTTATTGTATTAGTCACTTTTCTGTTGCTGTGATAAAGCACCATGACCAAGGAACTTATAAAAGAAAGAGTTTATTTGAGCTTACGATTGACGGTTCCAGGGAATTAGAGTCCATTGTGGCGGGAGGCATGGCGGCTGGATCTGGAGCAGGAAACCGAGGGTCACATCTCGCAAAGAGCACAGGAAGCAGAGAGAGAGAGCAACTGTAGACCACGAGGCTTGTTAAGCTCACTAAGCCTGCCCCCAGTGACACACTTCCTCCAGCACGGCCACACACCCCAAGACCTCCAAAAACAGCGCCACCAACTGGAGACAAACGTCTGAATTCCTAGAGCCTATGGGAGACACTCATTCAAATCACCACACTTACCATCTGAAAACATTTACCAGTTAAAGTGCCAAGCACATGGTTAGCAAGCATTAGGTCCTGGGTTTAACCCACAATACTTGAAAAATTTAAAATTCCATCAGTTAAACTACAAATCCATCTTTGTCTTTCCTGTCACTCCAGCTTGGAGTTTACACACACATTACAAATAGTAAATTTGGCTACTGAACACAGCATACTGTTCTTTGAAAAAATTATAGTTTAGAAACTCTCATAACCAAAAATTTAAGATGAAGTGTAAGATTATGCATTGCTGAAAAACTAATATTGGTATTAGGCCATATAATGGCCATTTCTATGGTGAAACTGTGCAAATAAAGAAAACAATGAATGGAAAGTCTCTAGTAGAAGACACTATAGCTTAATGGCTGAGGGAAGGTCTTTATGTGGATCTTGTAACATTCAGGTCGCATGATAAGTAGCTCAGCTGTGTCCAGAAAGCTATTTGTCCTTCTTGATTTTCTCATTGTTGAAACATTATTAGTTGTTACAAGAATTAAAGTTCAGAATAATCGCCAGGCTCTGAAGGCAGTACCAGTACCCTGGACATATTAACCATTCAGTAAGTATTTCTCTAGTGCTTGTAATTATTACTAGGATGCAAATTAAGAGCCAAACGGTAAATGCAATTATGGAATAAAGTATTTAAAAGAAGGTAAAGGACAACTGAGCTTGTTTGGTATTGTATTCAGGGCTTAAAAAAAACTATCATGTAAGTGTTGTGAAGTACAGAACATACAGGAATCTCTTCTAAATACATGCTACAATTCGTGCATTTAATGTTTAATACTTTATTTAAAGATCACACGTAAGAATTACTACATCCTTCTTTAATATCAGGTGTTAAAGACTAGGAAGTGCTGAGTTGGAGAACAGTGAAATATGAATGAATGAGTGTCTGTTCACAGATGGCAGAGCAGAGGGAAGAGCCACCACACGTCTTTCCTAGTAGTCTTTTGCTACCAAGAAAGCAAGGACCACACAGTTATCACCAAGGGACATGAGAACTTGTGTGTCTCCAGTCTTTCCTTTTGGAAGCACTCATTTAAAAAATAGAGTTTGAGGGCTAGAGAGATGGATCAGCAGTTAAGAGCACTGGCTGCTCTTGCAGAGGACCCGGGTTCGATTCCCAGCACCCACATGGTGGCCAACAACAATCCATAATTCCAGTTCTGGGGAATCCAACACCTTCTTCTGAACTCTGTTGGTGGTTCATTTACAAACATACAAGTGACACACTCATGCACATAGAGTAAAAATAATAAATAAAATAATAAACCAATGTCTTTAGAAATAGTCAATTGTAGGCAGAGAAAAACATAAGGAAAGCTGGGTGGGATTTCTCATATTCTTTGTTCTGGTTTTATGCAGACACACGTGTGGATATGAATTCCCAGGGCTTAACTCAACCAATGTTCTTTTCTGGATTTTGACTTTGGTAGGTCTGTGGCAAGACCATGAAAGACTCCAGAGTACACCACCAGTACTGTAACTTAAAGGTACAAATGACCACCTTGATTCCTCACACTACAAAATTCTGCTGCATTTCAACCTCGTTTTCCAGGCAGAGATTTCATGTTAAAAAAGCCTATCATTTTGTCTAAATTCACTGACCTAATTCAGTCACACAGACAAATAATTGGCTAATTCAATTGGTCTGGAGAACTTTCACTGAATTAATTGATTTTTTTAACACCTCAACTGGCTTAAGTGACTAGACTTCCGAGAATGTGTTCTCTGAACAAACATAAAGGACAAGTCTTCGAAAATCTTGTTATCCAGGCCTTGAACATTTGTTTGGAAAGAAAAACCTAAACACATGACAAATTTTAAGTAAATATTCATTTTTCTCTGGTAGATATTTGGGGGAATAAAGTTTCCTTCACCAATCCTTTCAATCCCAAACTCGTCCACACTTCCTCAGGCATTTGGAGGTTACCGTGAAAGGTCTATTACTAGTGTCTCTTTTAATGTTCTGTAAATCACATGCACTTCTAAATGACAGCTTTGGAATAATCGAATTTTGGCCATTGGACGTATTCTAAAAACCAAACTTATGAATATTAAGTTTCCCTCATATTAGTATTCTATCATCTAATTTAACACTCAAAATATATTTTTAAAAATGTCAACTGAGTAAGGGTCTGCAGTATTATCAGAGTAATTTTCTTCTATCCATGAAAAATGCTAATGTCATTTATTTAGAGCATTCCATTTTCTTTTCTGCGCAATGAGTCTAATTTTAACAAGTCACCATTCTAAGCATTGCATCTGGTGTTTTGTTTGCTAGAACAGATTTGTTGGGCAAGTTCACCAACACATTATGATCAAGCATTATTTAGATTAATATAACATGACTACATGGGCTGCATTACAATCTAAGTTTTATTTTGCATGCAAAGAGCTCTCCTTTATAGAATTTAGATGAATTCCATGGCTTGGTACTGAATATCTTTACAAACTATCTTAATATTCAAAACTGTGTCTGTAAAAATGTGGCATGGCTACAGCGATGCTCATCATATTCAAGTAACAACTTATTGGGGAATATATTTTTATTTTATATATTTCAAAGGGAAAATTCTCATCATTCTGCCTCATCATTCTGTCATCCCCACTGCTAACCCAAATTGTCAAATCTTGTTTTCAAGTTCTTAGCATATTTTGATGGAAAACTTATGATCCAACCTCTCTTCCTCCCAAAACATATTTTATGTTACATAAAATCATGTCCCTTTCTTTGACTTTTGCTAGGGCAGAGAATATTCTTTTCCATTCTCCTTATTCAGTGTCAGGTTTATTCAGCATGCCATTAGGATGCTTATGCAGAAAGAGAACAGGATCAAAGTGGGAGGGCGGAAACAGATGATTGTGAGAGTCAGTCAGAACCTAGGATGTATATTTCCCTGTTTTTCATGCCGAATGAGAAAGAGCTCAAAATAACTCAAAAGAGTATTGTGAGGTTATGGGACGCATACAAATGCATTAGAACCTACCATAAAGGTAGAGTTTAAAAGAGAGATGCTTGCCACTCTGGAAGATGGGCACGCTCAGCTTTTGCAGAAATGGCGTCACAAGCTTAATGCCAATTGTGGGAAAATCCAGCTTAAATTGCAGGCTAGCTTCCAGCTAGCATGCCTCAGGGCACCACATGGCTGAGGATCTGACCCTGCCCCAAGAAGGAGCAAGCAACGCGGCCTAGGTACATGATGCTGGGTGAAGCAATGGTGTGCAGTGGTGAGGAGTTGGGGGACTTATGATTGGTCCTGGGAACTGACATCATTTAGTTTATAAAAGCAGGCAGTAGCAAGGAATAAATTTGAATTTCATAGTAACATCACCACGGAATTCCCAGCCATTTCTTTTTTTGTCTTTTTGAGACAGGGTCTCCC
This sequence comes from Rhizomys pruinosus, assembly GCA_009823505.1. Taxonomy (NCBI): domain Eukaryota; kingdom Metazoa; phylum Chordata; class Mammalia; order Rodentia; family Spalacidae; genus Rhizomys; species Rhizomys pruinosus. The sequence goes on from VZQC01015407.1 coordinate 4,391,236, forward strand.
TGTAACCCCAGCTGTCCTGGAACTCACTCTGTGGACCAGGCTGGCCTTGAACTCACAAAAATCCGCTTGCCTCTGCTTCCCAAGTGCTAGGATTAAAGGCGTGCGCCACCACGCTCAGCCCCAGCCATTATTTTTATTAATTATTGCACACATACAGGCTAAGGTAGGCCAGTGGGTTAGAAAAAGCTTCCCCTTGAGGACCACCAATCTGGGTAGCTGGTGTGGTGAGTGGACAGTGGCTGAAGGGAGGACACCAGCCACCAGCCTCAAATTCCTGTCCAGGGTTTAGCAGTCTCTGGGTAAGTGGGAAGTCACGGCAAAGAGTGGAGCACATGTCTCGCAGGTCCAGGCTAAGGGCCTGAGTTGGAAGTATCACTCAGGCTGGGCTACGCGAAGTAGCCAGCTGGCCTCTGCGCTGAGGGGTCAGCTCCCCACAGTGTCCGCAAAGATGGCACTGTGTTCTCATTCCCCTTAGCCTGGCCGCGTGGTCCCTGTTCGCCATAAAAAGAAAGGTTCCTATAGCCAATCACGACAATGATGCATTGATATTTTCTTCTATGAAATGTTTTATTTGGCTAAGTGATATCTATGGAAGAAATGTCCAAGGCACAGAAAAATGATGAGGTATAAATTAAGCAGGGAGTAAGCTGGTGGAGTGAGAGCTTGGATCATGGGGAGGTCACTCCAAGTGAAGTCTTCTCTGTGTGCATTTTGAGAATCGTCCTTATGTGCACAGACACAGTCAAGCCTGGAGACAGCCAGGCAACACAGAACCAAAAATACCAAGCAGTATGATATTTTCTGTGTTGGGCAAAGAGCAAAAAGAAAAAGAAACAGATAAGCAAGGAAGAAAAGCCGAAAATGTTTTATCCTTTCCAGAATCAAGATTTCAGTGTGGCTTCATTTCTTTGAAGTATGATAAACAGCTCAAGCACACTAACATGAAGCACATGCTCTACACATCAAAACCAATTAGAAATGATTTCTCAAGATTGGCAATTGAGAATGGACAGCAATAAGATTCTGTAAACTAAATTCCTGCATTGACTTACATGAGGCTCATAAAAATAAACAGATAATAGAATTATGATCATTTCATTTCAAGGAAATTCATATGAAAGTGATGTATCTTATAAAGTTTAAGTAATTTCCCCTGAGTGTAGTGATTGAGAAGTGTGAAGTCCTGACTTTGTTTACATTTTAATATTCTGTGGCGTATGTTACCCTTCCTCAAAGAATGCCCTTAGGAATTTGGTGAAACTTCTAACATATTTTATTTAAAATTAAATTTAAGAAAATGAGTATCATACATCTATTGCCTTAAATATAACAATGAATACATAGTTATAGTGTATTGAATGCTTAGATGAATTAATGTAGGTAAATAATAGTAAATATTTTGGGAATTATTTTTCTTTTGGTCAAATGTATTACCCTAGAAACTCCCAAGCATCCAAGGTATTATTTACAATGTGACTTAGCTTTACAATTTGGGGGGAAAAAAGATAAAAAGATCAAGTGAAAGTTTTTGCTGATGTTTCTTTAGAAAGGTCAAGAAAACAGACAATAGACAGGACTAAAATGAATAAAATGAACTTTAAGACAAACATTGTCACATGTTGGTATAAAAGCCAAACATACAAGAGAAAGAAATTAAGTTTCAATCAACTGGATCATTTTATTTTTCATGCCTAAAAGTCATCAGACACAAAAATCCATAATTTTAAAACTAATAAAACTTTATAATGTTATCAAGCACAGCCTCTGTGAAACAGATGTTATTTTACCAGAGAAGGAATTATTAGATATCAAAATACTAGAGGAAAATGATTTTTTTGGAAGAGCTTAGTTAAAGCTAGGTTAACTTTCTTGAAAAATAAAATACAGCCAGGCATGGTAGCACATTCCTGTAATCCCAGCACTGGGGAGGCAGACATAGGCAGATCCCTGTGCATTCGAAGCTCCAGTCTGGACTACACAATGAGTTCCAGGCCAGCTTGGGAAGAGCCTGCCTCAAAATCAACATGAACAACAACATTAACAGCAGCAGCAACAACAACAACAAAAGAAATACATACTGGAAAGAGTATAATCTGCCAGGATTCAAGTTTGTGCATTCCCAGATCCAAAGGTGGCATTTGTAGCAAACCCACACTCTCAGATGTGTCCCACTGGGTCACTGACACTTGAGTTAGGGTGCAGAAAAAGGCAATTAATCCCACTTAATTTTCCAATATTACGAGTATAATGGGTAACTATCTTTACATGAAGTTAGTCTTCCCTTGCTTATTATTGCCTCAAGGAACTTCTGTAGTAGCCCACAGCCAAGACATTAAATACACCCAAAAATAGTAGATCTTCATACCGTGTGCTCTTATTTAAAGGCAGGAAGACAACAATAAAATAATGTCAGTTAATTTTGCTTTATGTTTTCCTTATTAATATTTCCAATGTCTATAAAGTATACATTACTTGATCAGAAGGCTAGACCAAGTATAAGTGGAATGACCACAAGCTCTTTCTTAAGAGAAAGAGTATCAAATAAAACTTCCAAGGAACAGAAGTACTGAATGCTGGGTCTCTGTCCCTGCCTTGGATACCAGGCCACACATTAAGCTAATCAACCCATTCTGCTTGGAATATAGGAGAACTGAGCATGAGAAAATGCCCAGAATCTCACCTTATAGGAAAGGGCATATGAACTTTGGCTTTTAGCTGGGCATGGTGGTCTAGCCTTACAAACTCAGAATTTGCAGATGGAAACAGGGGGGAATTACAGGTATGAGGGCAGCTCGGGAGATAAAGTAAAACTCTGTCTCAGCAAAAACAAAAGCAAAAATAACTAAAGTGATTTTCCAAAAACACTGAAATCAGAACAACATGTAGCTAAGAGAAAGATAAAAGCAAAACTTTGATTTTTGTTAGACACTTAGGAACTAACATGAATATCAGCAGATTTTAAAGAGCAAACATTCCAGTAAATGTTAATGTGTATTTCAGTAAATTCTAAAAAGAAAAAAAAAATATATATATATACAAATTCATAAATATTAATCTATACAAAATCTGTTAAAAGTAATGTTGAAATATTAATTAATTTGAACCCCTTCTCACTATTCAGTGAGGCCACATGGTAGACAGAGGAACAGGAGCTTTGCTGTGCTGAGCCATAGGATGATAATAAATGGACTTGGCAGAATCTCATTTTTATTGTTGTTTTGCTTTTTCTGAGACAGAATTTCCTTGTAGCCCCTGCTGGCCTGGAACTCACTATATAGACCAGGCTGGCCTCGATCTAGCAGAGATCTGATTGCTTCTGCCTGGTGAATGCAAGGTTTAAAAGAATGCACTACCACTCCCAATCCGTGTCACTTTTATAACTAGTCAAAACAAATATTTATGGTGTTAGGTAAATGGATCTCTCTCTATATATATATAAAATATATTACATATAAATACCTATTTGAGTTCTCCAATGTGTTCATATTTAAATTATGGCTAGAAAACACCATGAGAATTAAAACTGTGTTCTGCTACTTACATGGTGAGGGATCTTAGGCATAGCACATTCTTTCTAAGCTTCAAGCTGTTTTGTTGTTAAAAGGATCGTGACATCTGCTTACAGAGTTTGTGTGAAGCTCTCATGAGACAATGAGCAGAACATAAAGTAGAGTTCCTGGCACAGGCTAATAGCCATTAAATGACAGAATGAGCTTTCAGGACAAAGCCTGCAAGGTCAGGCAGTAGCACAGTTTCAAGATCATAGGTTTGAATTAATTTTCCCTTTCTGTTTCTATAACTGCCTACTACAATATTCCTACCTGTAGAATAGACCATGAAGACCTGACTGAGAATATCCTTCTACCTGCAGAGAATCATGTACTTGGTACATACCGCACCTTCTTTAAAGACATTTTTGTTCTCATATATCATAAAGAAACAGAGTAGATTTTCCACACAGGCGCTAGTAATAGCCTCAAAATTATGGTGTTAAGCACCATGGCTTACTGAGATTACATAGAGAAAAATATACTTTTTAGGTTAGAACGTGCCTTGTTTGTTTCACAATAGTACCAATGATAAGGAGAAGCTACTTTTTACCATCGAATAATGTTACAGTTGGTCTCAGTTCTAAAACTGAAGATCTACAGTAGCAGTGACACATGGCAAGTTGCATTATTCTTGTTGACAGTAGATACCATCATCATAGTCCAACAAGCTGACATGGCTTGTGATTTTCAGTAGCTGATATTTCCAAAGGTCCAGTAAAATACCAGGTAACAGTGTATACATATTATCAGGACTAGTAGAACAAAATCAGTCTCCTAATGCTAGAGTATTTTTAAAAATACATGCCTCATCATACATTTTTTTCATCAGTACCTCTATTATGAGAATTATGAAGTCATGATCTCAGCATAATATGATGTAGCCTCATTCATAATAACACATTAGTAGACAGCATTACACACACTTGCACACATTAGGATTATATACAAATGTAATTACATAAGTCAATAAATATTTATTATTCATAAATTGAGGGTTTACTGAGTGTGGTCTGCTATGATATATGCTATTTTGAGAAGGCAACTTTGAGCTGGTTTGGGGACACTTATCTTGGAGGGAATTATCCTGCAGCTCTAATTGCCAAGAACATAGATGAAAGTCTAGAAGCAAAGAAGTATATAAATACTGAAATGAGGAGGGAGAAATTCCCTGGCAATTTACTCACTTTGTACCTGGAAGTGCTTTCTAGGACCTATTTTGTAATCCATTAATTTTGTCAGTAACAGAATTCTTATTTTCTGCTATCTGGCATTCCCGACAGCAGGTCAGAGCAAATGGTTGCTTTAGCAGAGTGCTGCCTTTTCTCAGAAGAATCATGTGATCACAAGCAATTGCTTTTTTAATAAGGGAAAAAGATTTTAAAAGTGAATCACAAATGGTAGTTAGAGGAACTTAGGAAGCACAGCTCAGGAGGGCAAACCACTTTCCATACCTCAGCAGTCCGGAAGGAATTACTGCATTGTAGCACAATGGCGATGATTAATGTTCCTAAGGATGACCTTGAGGTTTCAAAAGTGGTTAACTTATGTTGACAGTTTCAAATTAACAAGGTAGGAAGGATGTATTATTGGTTTCCAAATGATAAAAGAAAAAAGGAAAGTTTTATTACATGAAACAAAACTTTACTTCTTTGGACATTCACTTTTGTGAAATGTTCTTCCTTAATGGTATCAGATATTATATAAACCCATCCATCCATCTATGTATTTAATTTCCTACAATTTTATTTATCTTCTTAGTTTGGCTAAATTAACTACTAAGGCTATCACAGTAAATCTCCCCAAACTGTAATATAGTACATTAATTAGTGAAATAAATCACCCAATTGGGTAATAATTTATAATTGTATTATTAGAGTAGCTCTTGATTTTGATAATTACAAATAATTCTACAAAAATAAATGTATTTTAACGGCTCTGGGAAAATTGAGCAAGGAAATACATAATCTTGAATAGTTTCTGTTTTACTGAAGTTGAATAACTGGCTAGATGCATTACCCCATCTTGAAGGTGGTCATAGCTGTTACACGCTGACAACCCTTATGTGGCTCATAGATCTCTAGTATAATCAGTGTTTGGATTATGGCACACACATAGGTGTGGTATTGTTCCAGATGTCCAGTTTGATGCTTTAAGTATTAAGTCAAAACCTCCCAATTCAAGTTTTCTTCATTAAAAACTATTTCTCTCTGCTTAGGAGCTGTAGTTACCTACACTAGATTCTGTACAAGATCGGACCTATTAACAGCCAGTCATGGAAGAAAGAGGGGCTCCTGGGGCCACCCCTCCCTGATGAACTATTCAGGACCAAAAGATTCTGAGGAAGGGGGAGTCAGTATCTTTAGCTGTGTACTCACTACTGAGCTCACTAAGCCCCACTGGGTAATTCCTACCTATGGAAACAGTCCCACCTCCCCACCCCTGTTCAACTCAGTGGATCACAAAAGCAAACCAAAAGACAAGAACAAAAGACAGCAATTGGGGGAGGTGTTGACAGGAGAAGGAAGGAGATAATAATAGAGTGGGAGGGTGATAGTATGAAACTGTCAAAGGGCAAATTTAGTTAATTAAAAAAAAAACACTTGCTTGCACATATCTATTCTTGAGGAGTATTTGGGAATTTTTCTACCTTCTCCTAGACAAATCTAAACTGATCTAGAGAATGTAAAAGATTCCTAAATTCTCTTTCTCTCTCTGTCTGCCAGACCACTGTGGAGGGGGGAGGTCAGAGGACACTTGTGGGAGTTGGTTCTCTCCTTTCACCATGTGGGTTCCAGGGAGTCAGTCAGGTCCTCAGGCCAGGCAGCAAGCACCTTTAACGATGAGACATTTTTCCAGCTTGCATGTGAATTTTGAATCAAGACAAGAACTGCACTATTACATAATAAAATAGGCAAAATGAAAACTTACAGGAATTTCTAAAATATGAGTTTCAAAAATTATTATGAATTATAAAATTTTATAACAGGTTTGTCTTTTTAAATGTTTTATTTGTTATTTTTATTTTATGTGTATGATGACATTGCCTGCATTATAAGTGCACCTGTGTCGTGCAGTGCCTGCTGAGGTCAGAAGAGAGCGTCGGATCCCCTGGAACAGGGGTTATAGATGGTTGTTAGCCAACATGTGGGTGCTGGGAATTGAACCCAGGTCCTCTGCCAGAGCAGCCAGTGCTCTTAACTACTGAGCCATCTCTCTGGCCCATAATGGGTTCTTCTTAAAGAAGGATGAAATTAGTTTATGCCATAGAAATACACATCACACTTAAATAAGATCTACTAATATTTGCTTCTGATCCTATAACTTTAAAATTCCTAGTTTGGCATTTTTTTTCTTGATATGATTTTCCAATCTTTTGTCCTGAAAACACAGCCACTCTTCAGCATCAGGTTCTTGGCTTTAGCCTTCTGTCTATGCACATAGCATATTGCCCTAAAGGGATAAAACCAACACATCAAAGAACGTCCAGTTACCCAAGTGTCACTGACTTCCTTACTGATCTTTCTGACATTCCCCATTGATAGGACCCGAATCACAAACTGTCTTTGCCTCTCTCAAGCAGTATCCTGATGCCTTCATTGTCTCCACTACTAAAGCTTGCAAACTGATTTTGCATTATTCCATTGATTTATACATTTAAGTCTCACCACTTTTTATTTCAGAATATCTTCATTACTATCTCTTTATCTCTGTTCTCAGTATCCTCCAAAATGTATAGGACTCAGTAAGCAAAGCACAGGATGCTAACAGCAGCCTCTGGTCTCTTCTCTCTCTCTCTCTCTCTCTCTCTCTCTCTCTCTCTCTCTCTCTCTCTCTCTCAAATCCTACTTTTAATTTTACTACTTTTGGTTTAATCTGTCAATATCCTGGCTAAAATATTACTTGGTTAACTTGTTCTATTTTCTTATCTCTGACCTAAAACCTGTTACAGGAAGACCAGACAGAATCTTTGCATCATTAAATGCTAATGTTTCTTTTGCGTCTGCAAAGGGGTGCAGATTTAACACCCATGATTTAGACCTCACCACCATGGCACATACTTATTTTTGTTTTTTTTCCCCATACTGCAATTTTAAATAAGTTGAAAATACAGACCCTGTTTCCAAGGCACTCTAAAGCAGTATAGTTTCAGGGACTTGGAATGACTTATGTCCCCTTTTTTTCCTCACTGATTATTTTTTGTTGCCTCATAGCGCCCAAACTAGAAATATATGTTTGCAAAGATAGAGCTAAATTTTGAGACCTCTCACACCTATTCTAGCAAAACAAACCAAAAAACCAATGACAGCAACAAAGGAAATACAAGAAAACATTTCATATTTAAATTGGCCTGTGTAGAGTATGGTCAGCAAAGTGATTTTAGTCAACATAGTTATTTAAAAAATAAAGATATGACCAGATTGTACATTTATATTTATAAATACTAGGTGTCAAATTAAAAATAAATCTTCATACTTTCTTGTTCTCTTCAAAAACTCAAAGTATCAAACTACATTTGGTCTACATCCCTTGGTGACAGAGCTAGATTTTCAAGGCAAGTTCACTGGGCAAGACAAGCTCTGGATTATAGTCTGAACCTATGAACCAAGGTTACACAGTGAGACCAAAAAAGGAAAGAAAAATTGTTTACAAGGTTTATAAGAAAACAGTTGCATAGTATTGGAGTGAAGCTAACAGAGTAAGCAAAAAATGAAACAGAAAATACAAGAATCCAGACCCTCCCTACGCCAGCCAGAGTTATACCAGTTCAGATTAAAGTAGCAGATTAAAATAATGCCCTTGGCTCTGCATAGCTTCCCTGAAGATGCTGTAATGCCTCACTGGCAGATTCCATGTCTATTATCTACATACATGTAGCAAGGTGAAACTATGCTTAGAAATTACACAAGTTTCTCCCAAACTCCTTCAGCCTTTCTGAGTTCCCGTTCCAGGAGCGGTGACATTATGTCATGGTGCCATTAAGTCAGACTGATGAAAGGGAACTATGTCTCTGTCCTACCCTATCAGCTAACTCAGAATAAAAGTAACTACATTCTCCCAGTCCTCTGTCTGTCTGCAGAAACGCTGCTGTTTATTTATTTCTAGTAACTGGAATCCATCCACAGAAAACAATCTATAAAATCCTACATTAAACCACAATAAAACTACAAGTAAAAGATGACATCCAAGAAAATCCCTCTTCAATTCTGTTTTCTTAGAAAGGCCTTGATCCTGCTACTAGATCTCCCCCCTCCCTCCACAGAGAATCACGGTGCTAGAGTCACAAGGTGGGGGTTGATGTTCAGCCAAAGACAGGAAGATTCTCCCTCTCCAGAGAGCAGTGGTGGCCAGATTATGTCAGGCATGTTGTGTATGATGTGTATAAATGAGAATTAATGCCTGAAAAGTGACAGTGGCAGCTGTTTTGTTTGGTCAAAAGGAAATCCTGTAGAGAACCTTCATCTCCATTGTTCAGTCTAGTTTGGAATGAGAAGGCAAACATTTTGCACTTGCATGATTAGGTAGTCCATGTGGGCTTTTCAATTTTCTCACTCAGAAACTCCAAATGGTTAGCACTAAATAGAAAGAGAAAACATCTTTCATTAGAATTGCTTTTGAATTGTTTCCTCTTATAACAAGGTAACTACTAAAAACCAGTGAGTAGTGAGACTATTTATGGCTTAGTTGTAGGGAAAAGTCTGTTGGATATTTAAAGATGGAATTAGTAACACCTCATTTTCCTGGACATTTCCTTGAACGGGAAACTGAAAATTTCATGTATCTAAGGCATATGTTCATCTAAGGCTTAAATGTAAGAAGGAAATCTTTATATTACCTAATAGTTTTCTGTCTTCCTACCCAGATATTGCTAGGCATAATACTGTTTTTCTCTTGATAATTCAAGGGTCATCTTTCTGGGCATTTAATTCTACTGTATGTGCTTATACAAGTTCTCTGCCCGCTCCGTCATTTTTTTTTCTTTCTTCTGCAATGTCAGACTTCCTGCTGTCACTTCAGCTGTCACTGCACCTCTTAGCTACTCTGTTACTGTTTCTAATATGTTGTGGTCTGGGAAACCAGATAACCAAGCTCATTAAGAATGACATACACAGTCGGTCAGTAAGGCTCAGAGTGGACACTGAGGAACAGAATTTGGCTTCTCTCTGCAGTGCCTGCATATCTTATTTGAATGGGGAAAGTTGTTTTTTGTTTTTTGTTTTTTCACTTAACTATATATTTGGGGCAATGGCTTTCGGGTCGAAGTAGCTGTTTGAATGGGTGGAAAAGTCTCCCATTTTATGTCTTGAAAAGATATAGGTAAGAGGGGGCCATGTAGCCCTTCTGGAAGCAAAGACAGCAGGTGGTACCATATATAAGGAGTCTGATCTGAGGATTTAGTAGTGTGGAGATCACATCTTTGACTGAGGAGATAAGAGTTGATTCCAGACTTCTACTCTGGACAAAGGTTAAGCATTCACTTTCCCCCAGGCTGGAGCCCACCAGATGCATCCAGGGCATTGAGAAACAGGCCCCGTGGTATTCATTTTCCCCCAGGCTGAAGTCCACCAGATACATCCGAGGCTTGGTAAATAGGTCCGGTCTGAACCAATAAAGAAAAATTCCCCTAGACCAGGTTCCATTCCTGTCTCAAGACTGTGTCTAAAGATAACCTTTGGTATGTGGGGGCAGCTGGGCTGACCTAACCATGAGCATAGCTCTGCTATTATCCAATAAGGTTAGAAGTTACCCAACCTCACTAAGATTCCCCTAGACCCTGAATAAAAGGCCTGCGAGCCAACTTATCGGGGTCGGAGAATTTTCCCTCCCACCCCAGCATGCTGGTTTACTTTTTCCCCGAAATAAAGTCTTGGTTTTCCATCCTTCGGTGTGTCTGCTGTGGATTCTGGGACCCTAACATGACCAACAAGTGCTCTCTGTCTCTTCACATAGAGAGGAAGGACAGTGCCTACTATGAACAAAATTCAACCATATTAGGCAAAATTGGATCTTTTTGGAATCTCTTAGAATTCAGTATACTAGCCTGATGGCCAGGTGAGGTTGAAATAATCTTGGAAGGGGAAAGAAAGCAGTTGGACTGCTCCGGCACTGTTAGACTCAGGGAAAGTTATTCAAATTTCTATATTAAACAGAGTTTCCCCACATTTACACAGTACCACAACCTAATGACTAAATTGTCTTCTTTTTGGTTTGTCTATTTTGATTTTTTATTATTTATTTGTATTTTATAAGTATATTGCCAGCACGCATGTAGGTGTACCACATGCATGCAGTGCCCACAGAGACCAGAAGGGGGTCAAATCCGCTGGAACTGGAGTTATGGATGGTTGTTAGCTGTCATGTGGGTGATGGGAACCAAACCTGAGTCCTCTGCAAGAGTTGACAGTGCTCTTAACCACTGACCAATCTCTCCAGCCCCTCTTGCCTGTATTTAATGAACTTCATGGCTTGCCAGCAGATAGAATTTCCTTCAGAGTGTTTCTGCTGTATCTTACATCACAGCTCTGCTTCTAAGCTTTTTCAGTGCTTCTCTTCATGCCGATTTGAGTGGAATTTCACCTCTCTAAACAGAGTGACAGAGGGCTGGGAGGAAAGGAGAAATGGAATTGTCCTCTCTGTTCTTGTGTGTCTATATCTGAAGGAGAGTCAGATTTTCAGTTATAACAGTAAGAATTCTAATATTCTAATGCAGGTTAAATGATGAATTCATTTATCTTGTCAGGACTTTATTTCTTATATAATAGACTTGTTTTGGTTAATGCCAAGTTACAAGCTAGATAGCAGGTTCCAGACACTCGCAAATGTAAAATTATTTGGCAGCCAAGAATATAGCTGAGTGGTAGAGTATTTGCTGAGCATGTGAAAGGACCTGGGTTCAGTCTCCAAGTGCCCCCCAAAGTAAAATTATTTTGAAACACAGTAGAAGAGTACTGCTTATTTCATTAATCCAAAAGCCCCAAGGTCATGTGGAACGCCAGGGGGCTCCTGCTGCTCCACAGAGTTTGATGCTTGTCATAGTTGGCTTCATTGTAATTTGACACACTTGGGGAGAGGGAACCCCAACTGAAGAATCCCTTCTATCAGACTGGCCTGTGGCCATGTTCATGAGGCATTTTCTTGATTGCTTAGTAATGCAGGAGGGCCCAGCCCACTGTGACTGGAGACTCCCGTGGGAGGTTCTGGGTTGCATGATAAAGCAGGCTGGGCACAACACAGAGGAGCAAGCCAGGAAGCAGCATTCCTGCATGGTCTCCCCTTTAGTTTCTGCTTCCAGATTCCTGCCCTGGCTTCCCTCAGTGATGAAGTGCGATTAGGACCTATAAACCAAATAAAGCCTTTCCTCTCCAAGCTGGTTTTGGTCAGAGTGTTTCATCACAGCAGTAGAATCCAAACTAGGAAAGTGCCTTCTCATGCCATGTTGCTTTCCTTGTTTTTTGAGCCATAGGCCTGTTTCCTATGGATTATTTTTCCATTACAATAGATTATTTTTCCAATCTGGAGTCATACAAATAAATAGAAATACCCCCTAACTATGAATAGCTGCCTTTTCTGCAATTGGATCCAAATTATATTAACATCATTAGGTTAATAAAATTTATTTTATTTTAGGACATCACATTGAAACCTATCTACCTCAAAGCCTTTGAAGTCAAGATTCAATTCAATTTAATGTATTCAGACCTTCTATATTAAATAGCAAATAAAATTATCACTGTAGACATCAGTATAATTGTACAATCTCTAAAGGCATTATTTTCTCCTTTTTTCTAGCAATTGTAGAAGGCTAACACAAATGACACACTTGAAAGTGAAGCCATAACAACAACTGTTCCATGAGCCTCACAGTTGTCAGTCATGAGACCTAAGTCCAATAGAGGCAATTACTTGTGCCAACCAAGAGAATTCCACTCTAATGCTGTAACTCCTACTTTCAAGTTCTTAGTATAGCAAAGATCAGCTCAAAATCCCACCTCAATGAAGGCTCTTTCTCAGCTTTCTCAGCCAGGAATCTTTGCTTTATATCTGTGTCTAAGTTCAGTACAACTCATTAATTTTGTATTGGGCATATTTTTAGGTTGTGTTGTAGTTTTGGTGCAGCTTGTAGTTGCCGTTTCTTTTGTCATATGATCTCTTCTCTAATAAATTATAATCTTTTAGATAGGAAAAGAGGATGTTCCTTTTGTCTCTAGGTTCCCCAAGAATGCTTTGAAGAAAGCCTAATCTAGAAAATGTGATACATTCAAGATGGTTCTCCATAACTTTATATATGGCACATAAAAACAATTATTTTGAACTGGAGACACTAATCTGAGGGTTCTATCATCTTATAAACCAAATAAGGACTTCAGACAAAACTGTCAACATTTCATCTTTACAATGAATTTTAAATCAAACCCAACTTTCCAACCCAATTACATACAATTATTACCTAGTATCATTTGCTAGGTAATGACTATGTAATCTGAAATGCAAAATATGATGGAAAGCATTTTATCATCCAAAAAAATATTGCAGACATATAAGCATTCATTTTACCCTGTGGTCTGGATAATTCAGGTTGTAGCTCTATGAAATTCTGAATGTACACTTTATTTATCAAATGAAAAATATCCAGAGGAAAGAAATGGACAAACTTCCTAACGTATCCTGCCATGAGGCCAGCAGAGCCTTGCACATGTGTTTAGATAAGAAAGCATTGCTGGGCATGGTGGCGTATGCCTGTAATCCCAACACTAGGGATGCAGAGGCAGGCAGATCTCTGTGAGTTCAAGGGCAGCCTAGTCTACAAAGTGACTTCCAGGCTAGCTGGGGCTACAGGGAGATCCTCTCTCAAAAATAACCGCCCCCCCCAAAAAAGTCTAGAAAGCTTTGTAGGGTCTGTGGAATCTTTGGGTTTCGTGGTGAGAGTTAGTGTGGTGGGAGCAGTGTTGAGTATCTCCTAGAAGGGGCTTTGAGGCCATGCGTTTGTAAGGGATACTGCGACATTCACTGAAACCATATCATTGCATGGTACAGATCTCACCGAACTCTGGATTAAGAAGCTATAACTTAATCGCAAGGACAAACCAGCAGGATTTACGGGATTGGTTTGTAATCCCAACTACTTGGGAGGCTAAGGTCATGAAGTCATGATCATGAAGTCAAGGAAAACCCAGGAAATTTAAGGAGACCCTCTCTCAAAATAAAGTAGAAAAAAGGTCTGAGATCACAGGTAAGCACATAGCACATGCTTAGTCCACACAAGATCCTGGGTTCATTGTCACGTACCAAGAGAAAACAAGTCATAAAATCCAAAATACAGAATATTTGCCTGGCTATCTTGTCCACAACAGCAAATACTAAATTAACCAGTCTCCCACTCATCCTTTTCCTGGAATTAGGTTGATTCCTTAGACACCATGATCTTAGTGTTTTATGCTTAAAATATCTCATCAGGAGCAACAAGTTGAATGACGTTTTAAGTTGAGTGTAAAACTTAGGATACTGTTTCAGTAACCTCACTGTCCTATAATGGTATTTTTCTAAAGACATTTTCCTTTAATTCTTCAAAAGTCAATGACGACATTTTCTATGGAGTTGTGATGAGAATCTCTGATGACTATAGTTTCTATATAGACAAATATGGAGACATATGTGCAAATACGAAGATGTGAGGAAAGTCATTCTCAGTAGGTTTCGCACAATAAGACACCTTTAGAAGTGAACTTTCTTAGACTGAAAGTAAATGGAAAGTGAGGAAGCAGTCAGCTATGAGGACAGAACATTACCGGGACAGTGAACTGAGCTCGGCAGGCAGCAAAGCAAGGCGCAGAGCAGGACTTGTACACAGAAGTGATCTGGGGACTGGAAAGGCAGCTCATTGGCCAAGATCGCTTGCTGCTCTTCTAGAGGACCTGAGTTTGGTTCCTTGCCCCCTTATTGGGCCCTTGCCAACCACCAGCAACCCGAGGTCCTGGGGATTCAATGCCTTCCACTGATTCCATGTCACCTGCAAACATGTACCACACACAAATATACACACACACGGGGCTGGAGAGATGGCTCAGTGGTTAAGAGCTGATGCTCTTGCAGAGGACCCGGGTTCAATTCCCAGCACCCATATGGCAGCTAAAAACTGTTCATAACTCCAGTTCCAGGGGATCCAACACCCTCTTCTGACCTTTGTGGGCATTGCATGACATGGGTACACTTACATATATGCAAGCAAGAAGCTCATGCACAAAAATAAAATTAATAAAATATTTTTAAAAATATATAGACACCCATATACATCAATAAATAAAATGTGGAAACAATACTGATGTGCAGCTCCCCATGATGAGACACCATTGCAAAGATATGTGATACCCCCACCCTGACTCTGTCTCTGTCTTATGATCAAAGCTGCTGCTCTTTGTATTCAAGAATAAAAGTGCAATATACAAAACTGTTCAAATCGGAATAAGAAAGGAAACATCGACAAACACTAAATAACCATGCAATTTTGCTCAGGACATGGGCACATATCACCTTCTTCTGATCCCTGCAGACACTGCACAACACAGGGGTGCTTATATCCATGTAGGCAATACACTCCTGCATGTAAAATAAAATATTAAAAGAGAAAAGCAGAGTTTATTTTATGGATGGAAAAAATGTCTTTGACTAATGGTATAGATTACATCATTATATCGTGTTTTGCACATGAGTCTCTTTTTCATCTTCTGCTGTTTCTGGTATTGTAATTCTGTGACACGAAATGCATGCTATATATGTGTAGACTCTTATATGTATCATACTCTGCTTTTAGCTTGTTCTGGGTTGATCTTTTCAAGGTCAAAGCATTTCATTTTGTCCGAGAAGCTACTCTGTGGAGATTGTATATTTTTTTCATAACTTCTATTTCACATTAATTCCCAGGCATGTTTAAAATTCCAATCAGAGTGTGGAAAGCTACCTTTGAATATTATAAAACACAGAGAATTAAATTCACTCATCTACCATTATTTTTTGCCTGTTTGTGATGCACCAACAAAAGTTGTCTTTGCCATCTGCTTTATTTACCAGCTGTAGTAACCTAAAATTAAAGGCTAGGAGAGCTTTTGCCTTTGATTCTTTCTTCTTTGTGGCTCTCTGTAAGTAGTGTGATTCATAAAAACTGTATTTAATTGCTCAATGCCTTTCTAATCTTTTCCTGTCAGCTTTCCATGCTAGTCCAACAAGAAAGTGTCATGATCAATCACCATGCCTTCATCTGCAGGTCAAAATGTCTGCTTTGTGACTACCAGCCAAGCATCTCAATGTGTGACAATCTATGATTTTCATATTTAATTTAAAATGCTCAATATGTGAAAGACAAAAATCCCTAAGTAGGTTTTGTTAATGGGAAGTGTTAACTCATCTGTGACTGTGCCACCAGTATTGTTGAAAAAATACCCTTGAATTCAGAGACAGAGTACTGAAAAGCCATCCATTTCATGTCCATGGTCCCACAATGCTGACTGCTCTGTGCCCACACTGATGGGGAAGAAGTGTCATCACACAAAGACATCAATTCACAAAGCGAAATCCTAGAAGAAGAGTGCAAAAATGTATAAAGGAAATATATTAAACCTGTGAGCAAACTTTGATAGAGACAAAAAGAGAAAAATAATATCATGAAATGCCAAAGCAGTAGATACTAAATAACAGGAAAAAACATTTCTCTTTGAACCAATTCAATGAAACCAGGTGAGACATTAGGGTAGGAATGGACAAGCCACAGGACAGTAGAAGTCAAAGATTTAAAAGCTGTTCTAGCTGGGTCTTGGCTTTTCCCAGATGTTTTTTTAAACATGAACATTGGACTTTGTCCTACCTACATCTGATAAATACAGCCAAATAAAGATCAAAGAAAGTGCGTAACCCCAAACACAAAAATTTCATGTGCATTTACACTGCTAAAATAAACATTTTAAATATATGAACTCTAATATCTCGGCAATAAAGCAATAGTTTTCATACCACTAACTAGGAAGTAAATTGTGAAGGGTGAAAAGATGAAAACTAGGATCCAATTTCTGCACTACAAACTCACCTTGAGACTGTTGTTACATTTTTAAAATACAAATATATCTATGATCTAAAATATTTCACAGCATTTTAAGATGTGGTGACTGAAGTATGATTTAATAGATAAAAATGAATTGAATGGTACCAACTATAAACATAAGAACTGTGACTGGGATCTAATGAAAGTCTGTGAATACTAGACTAGAGGGAAAAGATTCCAAGAATATGAAGGGAAAAAAAAAAAAAACAGGTTTAACACAATAGCATCCTATATTGAAACTTTGTATCAGCTTGGGTAAATTGTGTTATCCCCATTGAAACTATTCCCTCTCTTAATTCAACTAAAACTGGACCTAGCTTCTAAGATATTTGCCATAAATCCTTGAATTCTGTTGTCTTTCTAACCCAGCAAATCATTTTGTAGCTGTTTACTGAAGTAACTCATCTTCAGAGTTTTCTAGAGAGCTGATTTGTTTTTCTTCCCAACAGGGTTAGCATCTAAGAACCATTCTTTCATTTGGTTAGACTCAAGTTGAGAAAAGAACACCACAACGATTTTACCAATGAGTTCATCAATTGATGTGAATTGGAGAGGGTGCTTAAATTTTTTTGTCTTATTTAAAATCAAATACTCATTTTATCTCCAATATTCATATTGAATCCTGGAATTTTTCAGAATAAAAACAGTCATTACAAAAGTTAAAAAAATATATTTCTCCTATTAGCAATGCAATCACTCCTTGTCTTTCAAAAAACTAATTGCTGTTTTGTTCCCCACTGAGGACTTTAAATCCTGGTGACTGCTCACCACCAACTGGGCTGAAAGACAATTCCCTTATCTCATAGCTGCATCACCACCGTACAAATTGATTTGAGAGTGCATTTAGAATAAAAACAGCTGGATTTGGTACAGCTATTTATGAGTCCAGTTTCCTAGGCTTAATTTTGATTTATAAGTACAGAAATTAAATCAGGCATTTTCATTGCTTAAAAAAGGGTGGATTTGATTTCACCAATACAGTAGAATGACTGAAACTATTTACCAACATATCGTGTCTATAACACATCATCTTGGCAAGGACAAAGAAAAAACCAACTGACTCCTATTTCTACTTGAGATTCTTTCAAAATACATCAATGCATTTGTGAAGCATTCTGTAGCTGTGAGTTGGAGTTGCTTATGCAGCATACCCAGGCAGTCTTGCCTATTTGATGTGTGGCTCTCTCCACTACAGGTAATTCTTGCCAGGGACATCTGCTAAGGACACAGACCAGGTCCCTTGATTCTAGCAAATGTCATTAGTTTATATACCCAGAAGTCCAGTTGTCAGGGAGATTAGTTTAAACATTTCTTTCCTTTGGGGGGAGTGGCACACAGGTCACCTGACTCAATTCCTTCCTACCAATAATAGTATTAAATATATGATGAATGATAGACTTTAATTAAAGAACTATGCCAAAAAATAAACAGATGCCAATGTAATAAAATACATTAAATATGTGCAGACATCAAAAAGGGTTTCCAATTAAAGTCATCAACATAATATAATGAGACAACTTGAAGACAAATATTCAGAGAGTACATTTATACCTATGATGATATGAATTAATTTCCTCTGACTCAGTTTTATTGGCATTCAAAAGGAGTGTGGGGGTAAACCTGACCATTGAAGCTCTGGAGATACTAAAAGATATTATATTAGGTTCATCTTTGAAAAGTATAAAATATTCTCTGTAGATGAGAAGAAAACGAGAATTAAAATGCACTCAGGTCTTCAGTACATCCAGGTAGCTGACAGTATTATAAATCACCTTGGTTATAGATGCAGGAAAAGCAGTCTAGAAGTAAGCAATATGTTGAATGAAAAATGGAAGCCAGAGTTTCAGGCCTCTTTACAACATGTCCATTCTCAGAGAAAAACAGTTTGGTAGAGAAGGCAATAGATGATTGATAGAAGACATGGAAGCCCAATGCCTTTGAGTGAATCAAGCACAGAAACTGTACATGCTTCCAGTGTCTGTGTTTTCTTCCTGGTTCCTAGAGTCTGTTGGACCTATCAGAGTAGGTCTTAGGAATGAGTAGACCCATTAAAAGCAAAGTAGAACAGTTTTTGTTTGATTCAAATGTATGAAAAATGTCACTATGAAACCTCAGATGTTATTAACAGTCAGGGAGGAGGTATTTTAGAAATAGAGAGTATTTTTCTAGACTATGAAATCATTCAGTAAGCCACTGCTTACTGAATCTGTTAAAAAAAAAAAGCACCTAGTTCCAGGGTGTGATGGTGGTATGTATCTTTAATCCCAATGTTCAGGAGGCAGAGGCAGGCAGACCTTTGTGAGTTCAAGGCCATCCTGGTCTACAGAGTGAGTTCCAGGACAGTTGGAGCTACGAGGAGACCCTGTCGCAAAAAGACCCTGCCCCCAAAAGCTCAAATATATAAGAACTTTCAATGGACACCAATTTAAGTTTGAATTTCAACATGTGTGTCCAAAATATTGCTTCTGTCTTACTGAGACACTGCTATTTGTCCAAGTACCTTGACAAGCAAAACTGCATTATGGATACACTTATCCTATAATATATTAATTGTATTGACAACAGTAATATGGTGACAGGAACACTCTATAACCTCTAAGAGGTATTTGGAGGAGACAGATTGAAAGGTAGAAGGAGAAATGGTAAATAAACTTTGCATGGACTATTTTGATAAGCCTGGGTGCCATGTTTTTTAAGCTTGTGTATAAATAAGCTTCATTCATTTTCTTTTTTGAGTACACAAGAAAATTTATTCTAGGAAAATCTCACCATTACAGGGCACCGAGATTACTTATGTGATGATTAATATGCTACAGTGATGTCTGGGAGAGAGGACACTCATTAATGTTGTGTGTAACAAAACTTAGAAAGAGTGCTAAGACCTTGAAAGATTGGAACATACTTCAAAGTGAATTTGACAAGTTATAGAGGTGGTAAAGAATTGTATCATTTAAAACATAAATTTGCATTAATTCCATCTAAAACTTTTCCCAAGAGACGTGGCCCATTACTCAAGCACCAAAACTCTCTCTATAGAACCTATAGAATGGTGATCGTCTACCTATACTAGCAAGTAACAAATGGCAATATAAATATTCTTAAATTTCAGGTAAACCACTTTCAGTGCAGTTACCATCTTCCTCAATCAGTTATGGTATCATCTGTCTGTAATATTCGGTCAACACAGAATTGGAACAGGATCTAATATTTGTCAATAAATGTACGTGAGAAGAATCAATTTAGAAAAATAAAACTAAGTTAACTCTTCACCTGAAAAATCAAATCTTCCCAGAATACAACTTGTATTCACTGAGATTCCCCTCTTAAAGTAGACAGAATCCTGATTAGGACCATCAAAGTACCATAAAAGATATCTCAATTCCAGGATCCTGCATGAATGACTCTTATATGGAAAAGGCATTTTCAGATATAATTATTGTTATGAATCTAAATTTCATAGATGTTGTAGGATTATCTGAGTGTCCTGACACCAATCTATCTACATGAATTCATAAGAGCAGAGCAGTTTGTGTGGAGTCAGAATAGATGACAGACAGGGTTCTCTGTGCTAGAAGGCTTAGGAAAGGTGCCGAGAAAGTGTAGAAAGGAGTTGAAGGAAGCTTCCATATACCCTTAGCCCCAATGACAGCCGTCAAGGAAAGACTTCATGCTCACAACCCCCAAGAGATTGCATTGACTCTAAACTTGAACGTATAGACAGACTCACCCTCAGTGTCTCCAGAAATGAAGATAGCCTGGCTTTCATCTTAATTTGGGATTTCATGGATGGAAACCTGGCCCTACACACTATCCTCAGACTTTTGAGAATAAGATAATACATTTGTTTAAAGATATCTTTGGTAAAATTACAGCCATAATCATAAATTAGCAGAGTCCCTGTAACCTTTACATCAGACACATAAACAACTAATATTCTCTAAACGTTATACACATTAACTCCTTCCATTCCAAGTTATTGCTTTATAATAGCACAGAAAGTAGGTGTGGTTGCATGGTTAAAGACTAAATAGAATCAGTAATGGAGTCTTTTCTTAAAAAATATATAATAAATGGGTCCTATAATAAAGACCCATTTATAAGAGTGCGTGAAACTTTATGCTTAAGCTTTTTGGTCAGGGAAATTGATAGTGTATCCAAAAGGACACCTCACCATAAAGCCATCAACACTCTTAATGGTGTCAAATGAGACTGCTCCACCATGAGTTCCATTTTGCAAAGTAGCCAATTCTGATCTCCTGCTGAGTTTCATGTAATTTAGTTGTCAAAGTGATGGAGAACAACTCTTGTATTCAATTTATATGAAATCAGTATGGAGTTCACTATATCCTTTGCAGGACTATCCAATAGTCATTTTCCTGGAATAGTTTGTCAAAGGTGGAGCCCAAACAAGAAGCAAAGACTTCAGAGGAAAGCAAAAGTAAGATCCTGGGTTCTCTAGGAATGTTCTATGTTCAAGCTACCTCCTTCATGCTGTTAAACTCCAAAGTTCTGTGATCTAACTTGATATTAGTAGCATCACATAGAAAATCCTTCTGAGTAGATATTAACTAAATGAAATAAAAATATCAGATTTTGTTTCTGTTGCATGTTGCTTTGTAGGACACATCTTGTAATTAAGAAGCAAAGATGATATGCCAGGCATGGTGGCGCACGCCTTTAATGCTAGCACTTGGGAGGCAGAGGCAGGCGGATCTTTGTGAGTTCAAGGCCAGCCTGGTCTACAGAGTGAGTTCCAGGACAGCTGGGGCTACAGGGAGACCCTGTCTCAAAAAGACCGGCAAAAAAAAAAAAAAAAAAAAGCAAAGATGGATCATAGTTATTGACTGGTCAGTTTCTTTGGAGAAAAATAAGATTGAAGTTTTATTTTTATTTATACCTACACCTCAGGGTATTCAAAAAGCAGGCATCAAGACTTCCAAAGAAAAATCTCTTAGATTATACAAAAAGTTCCTCCCTCCCTCAAACGTGGATGCTAGTGCCAAACCCCCTAGTTGTAAGGCAAACCCAGCAATGTTAATGTTATATTTATTTGTATCTGAAAGCAACAGTGCTGTTATAAGTTGAACGTGTTAACAGGCTCTAGAATTAACCTACCATGTATTTTCAGACTTTGTAATTTTGGTATATGGGTGGAGGGTATGTATGCATATTTTAGAGTAATATAAAATTAAGGGGAAAATGTGAATTCCTAAACATGTTTTGGAACTAACATATATTTTGTTTTCAGATGTCATAATTTTGGTATAGGTTTTCTACATATATATATCACATATATCACCTATATATACATCTTTTAGATGCATATATATATATATATGCATCTTCTAGAACATATATATATATATGCATCTTCTAGAACAATACAAATTGGAGGGAACAACAACAGCAAAAGGACTGGGTCAAAGAACTGACTGAAACAATAAACTTCTGCCCAAAACAATAAGCCTCTGCATAGAAAAACTTTAAAAAGACTGAGAAAAAGATGCAAGACATGCATGGCACAATGCGTGAACTCGGGTGGGGGGGGGCGTGGAAAGGGGAATGAGTCTAAATTGGATTGAGAAGCACTGTATGAAATGCACAAAACTTCAATAATTTTTTTAAAGTTCCTCCATTTAATGGGTCTTAAAGAACAGCAATAGCTAATCTCTACTAAACACTTTCCGAAGTTAAAAAGAGCTAAATAAGCCCTCTCTCATATTGGTATGTTTTCCAAAGTTAATTATCACACCACACTTTGTCTATCACTTTTTCTTTCTTTGAATAGGTAATGCTTTTACCAACTATTTTTTTTAATTTTTTTTTAAATTTTATTTATTTTTGTATGTGTATGAGTGTACTGTCTGCATGTAGGTCTGTGCACCCGTGTCGTGCAATGCCGCAGAGGTCAGAAGAGGGTCTCGGATTCCCCTGGAACTGGAGTTCTCCTGGAACTGGAGTTATAGATGGTTCTTAGCTGCTATATGGGTGCTGGGGATTGAACCCAGGTCCTCTGCAAGAGCAGTCGGTGCTCTTAACCACTAGGCTATCTCTCCAGGCCCCCCAACTATTTTTTAAAACATTAAAATGCACAGAGAAAAGCTCTGCCTCATATTTTTCTTCTACCTTCCCATTTTATTGGCTGATCTTACTAAGCCATTAAATGTTGCTGTTACCATATTCCTCCTCTTCCTCCTCCTCCCCCATCATCACTTTGGCTCTTCCAGGTATATATAATCAAAAATACATCCATTAGTGCTATCTTTGTGGCTGCATGCAGTTTACTGCTCTAAAGACTACCTTTTCACCAAAGGGTAACAATCTTGGGACCATTTTATGTATCAGGATGCAGAGTCTCAGCAAAATTAAAACATTTCCTAGCTACAGTCTGTTGGCTTGGAGTCTGTGTTTGTCTGAAATTGCATTCTGTTTCTTCTCTACCTTTTACTTCTCTCAATGCTTGACTGTCTAGAGTTGTGTCATTTTTCTCTGTAGCTTCAAGTTCACAAATCATGGCACAAGTGAATGAAAGATCGAAGGTTTATTTCTAAGCCATGCATACATTCAGTATTTGTACACATTGAAAAACTCATGCCTTTCCAATGTGTGGCTGTCTATAGCAAATGTAAGCTGCTTACCAATAAGAGGCATGTTTTCTGTCACTCTTTTCTCTCTTTTCAGTACTTATCCAGTTATGTTTAATATTATTGGTATATGTCTTTCCAATAAGAATTAGTACAATTATTGCAGAATATTACAATAATTTGCATTGAGTCTCTTTTGTGATTTAGTGCTCATTGGCTTTGGCTTTTGGGTATGTTTGATCAATATTTGATATGGAAAAATCATTTGTTAAAGATGTCTTTATCATTAATTATATATCAATAACTGAAAATGATAACTACATTGCCATAATTCTTTAAATCAGACTCCATTGATTTATTTAAGGAAAGTAAGACTCAAAATGTTTGGAGGAAAAGTATTACAAGTGACTTCCAAAAATGTTACCTATTCATGGTAATAACCACATTCATATTTATGTTCAGAGCTCTGAGAAGTGAGAACTATTTTAGCCAGTGATTCTTAAACATATTGGCATGTGGGCTTCTTTTCCAAGTGAGATATATAGAATTCTATAAGCCATTTTCATGAATGATATGATGGAAATAAACTATTAGAGAATGTAATCTTAAAGATATTATAGCTTTTAAAAAGCTCAATTGGATTCAGCTTATGTTTATACTCAGAGGACAAGGTCTATCTGAAAGAATGGCAAAGACAGTTAGTTTCTTTTCCCAAACCTCCCAAAGCTAGACACCCCATCTCTCTGATATAGCTCAGAGAAGGGCTTTTTCTCTGTGTATATAAATATACACATAGCTTCAGTGAATTCATAATGTTTGGGCTTCCATAGTTCACACTGACTAGTTAAAAAGAACAGTATTTCACAATGATTTGTTGATTAAAATAATACCTCTTAGCTAAAGAAATAACACATTGTTGTGTTTATACTGTATGACTTTTGTTCTATTTGGATGAATTCACCAGAATAAATGTAGCAAATATATTTTGCTATTTAATTGGTCGGTCTTTTAATGGCAACATGCAATATAAAATGTAATATTCGCTTACTGTCACCATTATAATTACTTCCTTAGTGTTCAAAACACACAGTTCTTTTCAGAATTATTTTATTGTTTCTGATTGAATGCCTCTATCAAAATACCTTTAACAAAAACCACAACTCCTCTATTCTTCTTTAATAATGAGGCATAACTAAGAGATACCAGTTAAGTCTCCACTGAGAAGAAAAATGAAGCCTAAAAATAAGAAAGCTAGAGATAGCCTCAGCACTCTCTGCTTTTGTACTGAGGTCCTTTACTTCTGGTAGGACTGCTCTTTTCATTTAATTGTAAATAAGGTAGGGTTTTCAACACAGCAAACTAATGATATGTACAAAAGTCTTCGCCAGGACAAACGAGCATTTTTCCTCAAGGTGCGGCCTACTTAGGAAAAGCCAGAGAATCTCCTCATTCACAATGAGGCAGGCCCAGGAATGCAGGAGTAAGACTGTCAAAAGGCCAGATCCCTGTTAATAAAGCAGGTGAGGGGTTTGGTGGCTGAAGTCACCCACCTCTGTGGACTAAATTCCTCACAGGCAGTTTCACTACAAGGATGGCCATTGGAGGAAAGGAGCAATCCCAATCCGAGCTCAAAAGCAGATTCAGGAGAGGAGGGAAAGGAAATGAAGAAGAGCTGTGTCAGCATTACCTTCTCTAAGGCTTATTGTAACTTACAGTCTATTTAGGAATATTTAATTTCAAGTCTGTTCTGGTGATCACCCACACAGACTCGGTTTCTGTTGATAGACCCACAGAGTACTACAAAGGGTGCAAATGGTATACCATACAAGTGCCCTAAGAAAACACTCAAATTACATGGGATTTTATTCTGCATGTTCTGTGGTGCTAGGGACTTAACTGGGGGCCTTGCAGGAGATGGGTAAGCATATAACACTAAACTACATCTACAGCCCTTAAGGCCTGAAACGCCAGGAGTTTTTCTGTTTGTTCCATCGTTTGCTTGATTAGTCTTTGCTTGTTTTTGAAGTATTGTTTATCCAACCCAGGCTCTTGCACTTAGTCTAAGTGGTGAATTTTATGGTGAGAATTTAACATAGATTGTACAGTGCTGAATTTCATCATATAAACCCCTCTGAATTTTTTTTACCCCAGGACATGTTGCATATGAGAAAATCAAACAGAATGGATAATAACCTTGCTTGAATTCACACACTTGGTAGGAGACTGTATTTATGGTGGTTTGAATGAGAATGTCCCCCATAAGCTCTGTGAATTTGGACACTTGTTCTCAGTTGGGGGCGCTGATTTTGGAGCCTTTAGGAGGTGTGGGGTTGCTGGAGAAAGTGTGTCACTGGGGCTGGGCTTGAAGAGTTCTTAAGCCTTGCAGGATTCCCTGTCCCTTGTGGCTGCTTGAAGATGTGAGTGCTCCTGGCCAGCTCACGTCTTGTCACCAGGCCTCCTGGACATGAAGGGACTCTGATTCTTCTCGAGCCATAAACTTAAATACACTCATTCTTTTCTAAGTTCCCTCAGTGTTTTATCACAGAAACAGAAAAGTAACTAATCTAGTATTAGCTACTTGTCACCATGACTACATACCAGATACAGAGCAACTTATGGCATGGGAGATTGATTCTGACTCATAATTTGAGAGTCCATCATGATGAAAAAGACATTTCGTGGAAGGAGGAGCATGTGGCCAGGATGTCTCACAGTTCCACTCACCATGAAGTCTCACATCTCCACTGACCAGGAAGTCTCAAATCTCCACTGACCAGGAAGTCTCATATCTCCACTGACCAGGAAGTCTCACATCTCCACTGACTAGGAAGTCTCACATCTCCACTGACCAGGAAGTCTCACATCTCCACTGACCAGAAGCATAGAGAGGGGCCCTCACCTGGTTTTATAAATTTTCCATTTTTCTTTTCTTCAAGATTCAAGTCCACAGGATGATGCTGTGCACATTCAGGGTGGCTCTTCCATTCTCAGATAAATCACCCCAGAATCACTCTCAAGCACACAGCCAGAGGTATGTCTCGTAGGTGGTTCCAAAACCCTTACAAATTGAAGATTAGCCATCTCATCCGGGGAGCCAGGATTCAGGGTCCAGGCTTCCAAACTTTACCACAAAATAAACAGAAATATATATGATATATTGATATATATTATATAATATAATATATATATAATTAGACAGAGAGGCTCGGAAAGAATGACAGTAGTTAAGAGTGTGCATGCTAGTTGATCGTAAGACCCAAGTTTTCAGTTTCAAGATAGCCAATTGGGCGTATACATGCAATCACGATGTATACTGAACCTGGGTTACAAGGTGTCTAATGTCCTCTGCTAGCCTGCATGGGCACCCTCCCCTACACACATACACAGACACACACATACTACACATAAAAGTAAAAATTAAATCTTAAAAATATGAACAATTGGGACTGGAGAGATGGCTCAGCACTAGGGAAGAGCACGGACTCTTTCTGCAGAGGACCCCTGTTTGATTCCCAGCACTCACATGGCTAAAACCTAAAACCATCTGTAATGCCAGTTCCAGGTGATCCAATGTGCTCTTCTGACCTCCTCAGGCATTGGAGGAAATGGGTGCATTATACATGCATCAATACATTTATACACACAAAAATAAAGATGAATAATAAATATTTTAAAAAAAATTATTAAAGAAAAAGTATTATGGCCTGGGCTGGTGGCTACCATGCCTATCACACTTGTGGTAGGGCAGCAGGCAGCGATCTTTGGACCATTCAAGGCCACCTGGTTGACAGAGGGAGATTCACAGGACGACGGAGCTACAGGGAGAACCCTGTTGAAAGAACAAAAAAAAAAAAAAAAAAAAAAAAAAAAAGTATCTAGTGATTTTTGTGGATTTTAATGATCACTTGACTTTGTTAAAGGAATACAAAACATTTTTTAACTAAAAGGAAAGGAAATCAACATGGAATATTATGAATTTTCAGGGTGCTTGCAAAAATATAAAAAAGAAAGATAATTTCTTAGACATTACTTTAGAAGCAAAAAAAACTGAATTGACAAATACTGACTTTATGTTAAGAACAATGTCAAGGCATTATATCAGAAAATTATAAAAAAAGAAGAAAAAAAAGAAAATTATATCCATTCATATAATCTAGATTTTTACTTTAACACTTTGAATTTGGGATTTGTTTAACCTAATTTATATTTGTAAATTATGGCTTTCATCATATTTGTGTATAATTATATTGATTTGTTAGTACTAGGTTTAATTTCAATCAGTTTATTTATCTATTCATTTTTATTCATGGCTCATTAGAGTATTTCAAAATTTAAGGTGGAACAAGATAAATACCAATGAGTGGAATGAGAAACAACATATTAATAACATATTTCAATTTATGGGATCACTCATGTGTATCTGTGTGGAGGGGTACATGGACGTGTGCTGGGCTGTGCATGAGTATACCGATGTGTATGGAAGCCAGAGTTCGATGTCTGATGTCTTGTCCCATTACTCTTCACCCTTTTTTTTTTCTTTTTTTCTGAAGCAGAGTCCTTCACTGAACCTGGAACTCATCAGTTTAGATTTCAAGCCCCAGAGATCCTCCTGTTTCTGCTTCTCAGTCTTGAGTTTGCAAACATGGTCATGGGTCACCATGCCTGGCTCTTCATGTGTTTACTGGGATCCAAACTCACGTTCTCATTTTTGTTCAGAAAGCACTTTACTGGCTGAGTCATCTCTTTAGTATCTCAGTTTAGAATGCTTCTAATTATATTTTTTATAAAACATTTTGTATAATACCTTTTAATAACAAAACATATGAGTTTGATAAAACAGAAATTAGTATTGTCCTTTTATAGCCAACTGAGTTTCTAAGAGGTAAACATCTTGTCTTAACTTATTGAGCTTAATGGTCTTACTTCTTATTGAGTTGGTCATTTTCTTATATCTTCTTGACTCAGCCCCTGACTAGCTAGGACTCGTGCTATCATTCCCCCAACTTTATTTTAATTTTGTCAGTTTTATTTAAACTAATAATAACTACAGTGTTACTGCAGCTAATAAATTAAATTGAATCAGATTGATAGTGTTGGTAGTTATATTAAACCTATGAAAATATTTTAGTGCTTTGATGTGAAGGTCAAATGGGATGAATTCATTTAGTAAAGTGCATGGGCATTGGTCCATAGTAAGTTACTCATGAGAGTAACATGATCCTCACTAACAAAGAAGTGATGAAGTGATGTGGTACAGGTAATATGTTGGTCTTTGGCTTTACAACTTTAATCGACTTTATAGTTTCATAACCTGTACAGATGAATTATTTTCAACCCTGTGTATTTAAGGTTTGTCTTGAATCTGACATCAGAGAGAAAGAGAAGTCAAACTTTAGAATATCAGTTATACATTCAACTTCACTTTCCTTCTAAGCATATCCATCCATACAAGGCATCTAGCAGTTTGCAACTCCATGGACATAGATAACTGGACTAAGGTACACCATCTGACCCAAGACCTATCTTTTTTTTTTTTTTTTTTTTTGGTGTTTTCGAGACCGGGTCTCCCTGTAGAGACCAGCTGTCCTGGAATTCACTCTGTAGACCAGACTGGCCTTGAACTCACAAAGAACTGCCTGCCTCTGCCTTCCAAGTACTAGGATTAAAGGTGTGCGCCACTATGCCCGGCAAGACCTATCTTTTTATAGGCTGTACTATGGTATACACATTTGTTAAAAGACTTCATAGAGAAAGTATGTATATACTTTGTATATATGGCATTAAATGTTTATATATTATATGCATAATCTTTATAATGTATGCACAGATTTTCACAGAGAGCAAGAGTGAAAATACTATGTATGCACATATAAAATTTTTATATATTATACACATAATCTTAAGGTCGCACAAGATAAATGCAAATAAATATATATAAAAGTACCAAACTCTATCCTTAGCCAGTTACTGAATAATAAGATTTCTCTGTTGGTAAACTACCATCTGAAAATTTTGCTCTGGATGGCCATTTATTTTCAAAACGATTTTCACAGATAATAAATTTCATGGTAGTTGTGGCATATGACCCATTGAAAGCACTCTTAAATAATCCACTTTGGATAGTTCTATATTTGACTATACTTAGTCAAATGTATGAGTTTTATATATATAGTCATTAAAATGTTATGGTAAAGGGGAATTAAAGCGCCTGGTGCACCTTTAATCTCAATGGGCAGCTGACATAAAAATGATACCATGAAATGGCATAATGGATTTTTTTCACTATGTAGAGAAGGGGCATTTGAAATATTTTCATTTTAGATTCACTTATTCTTCTTCATTTTTTTCACAAGCAGACCCTTACTTTTAGTTGCTTTATGGTATTTTTTTTAATTTTTTTATTAATTTTTATTTATTTCTGTATGTGTACAAATGTACTGTCTGCATGCAAGTCTGTGCACCCGTGTCGTGCAATGCCGCGGAGGTCAGAAGTGGGTGTCGGATTCCCCTGGAGCTGGAGTTCTCCTGGAATTGGAGTTTCAGACGGTTCTCAGCCGCCATGTGGGTGCTGGGGATCGAACCCGGGTCCTCTGCAAGAGCGGTCGGCGCTCTTACCCGCTAGGCCATCTCTCCAGCCCGCTTTATGGTATTTAAACAACCATAGGGTAATAGTACCCAGGTTATCTATTGGTGAATTTAAGTAATCTTGGCTATGGCTTGTGTAGACAGGCTTAAAATGTTGAGTCTATAATTTTTGTTGGGTATATTCTTTTGTCTTTAATGTTTCTTGTCATAACTCTATCACCTCATTGACTATTATCTGATAATGGGAAAAAAAGGGAGAAATAGGCATGTACATATTAGCTTGGCTTAATTTTGATGTGCTTTGGTGGCTTTCATCAGCTTTGTAAGAAACTGCATTTCACACCTAGGCTGCTCCTCTGTGGGATCGTAAGTGATGACCTTCCTGTGGATTTTCACAGCTGAACAAAAGACATCCAGATGCACCTGTCTTTAGACTCAGAGCCCAGTTAGCTCCTCTCACATTTATAAAATTACTTTTGGGAGAGTCAGACCTGGATGACTTCCAAGCTAGTTAAAAATAATGCTGGAAGAAAAGGACAGTGCGGGTTCTTGGTGGGAGAAACATGAGCAATATTCTAACATTCAACTGCAGGAAATTCCTCTCTGACAGTTCTGATATCCATTTACAGTTCCAAATTTCTCATAGAATTTATCTTATACTTTCAGCTTTCTTCTGATAAACATATTGAAAACACAGTCAAACAGCTTTTTATCATTTCACAACTTGAGCTCAAATTTAATCCTGCTGCCCTAATGGAGCTCAGGAAGCCATAAGGGCATTTTTATTACATGCGGACCTGCCTGCAGAACTCCTTGCAATTCTTCACCATTCTGACAGCATCATTCATTTAGGACAATGTGTTCGATCCAGAAGCCAGGGGCAATGAACTCTGGGTACTCATACAGAAGAGAATACCCTATCTACTTGAAAAATGTTTCCTTCTCATTCTTTGTCTAGAGATAAAGTATCTCATCATTTGGATTTTAGATCCTGCAACATCTTTCAAATAGTTATTAATAATGCTTGCATTTACATCTCAATACTCAGCTGTAGGTCCAGGATCTCTCACCAATGATTTTAGAATTTACTATCATTAATGCACGTTGAATATAAGCAACTGAATGTTTTACATAAGGATTTCAAATATTACATTGTTTTAGAATTAACTTAGCCAGGCGCAGTGGCACATACCTTTAATCCCAGCACTAGGGGAGGTAGAGGTAGGTGGATCTCTGTGAGTTCAAGGCTAGCCTCATCTACAGAGTGAGTTCCAGGACAGCTGGTACTAAAAGGGAGACCCTGTCTCAAAAATACCAAAAAAAAAAAACAAAAAGAGGAGAGATAAATAACATGGATTTAATTTATGAAATTATGATAAGGGCAGCTGTTACTCCCCTGACCAGCACTCAGAAGACTTGATACAAATCAACCTGAGAGGGCTGGAGAGATGGCCTAGCAGTTAAGAGCGCCGACCGCTCTTACAGAGGACCCAGGTTCGATCCGCAGCACCCACATGGCGGCCGAGAACCGTCTGAAACTCCAATTCCAGGAGAACTCCAGTTCCAGGGGAATCCGAGGCCCTCTTCTGACCTCTGCAGCATTGCACGACACGGATGCAAAAACTTGCATGCAGGCAGTACATTGATACACATACAGAAATAAAGAAAATTAATTAAAAAAAAACAACAAACAAATGAGCCTGAGAGCCAAAGAACTGTAGAGTTGAAAAGAAATATTCAGATTATCACATAAAAGCCATCCTAACCTAGATTCCTTGTGCAATGCTTGCATCGATAAGGCAAAATGTCCATTTATAAGCTATTTTAAAACAAGTATAGAAGATATAAATTATAGAAAGTGCAACTAAAGGATACATGTTAACTAAAATGTCACTTATCAGGATTTGGTTGGAATTGGGTCAGTTCTATGTGACACTTCTTGGAATTGCCTCTTCTTTTCCAATGACTTTTCTTTTATAATTTTGCTCGGCTCTGTATATTAGGAGAAGGACTTGAGGTTTCTCTGACAGATCTTTGCTACTAGGATAAAGAGTATACATTCTTGGGGCTGGAGAGATGGCTTAGTGGTTAAGAGCACCGACTTCTCTTGCAGAGGACCCAGGTTTGATCCCCAGCACCCACATGGTGATTGAGAACCATCTTTAACTCCAGTTCCAGGGGAATCTGACGCCCTCTTCTGACCTCTGCGGCATTGCACGACACGGGTGCACAAACCTACATGCAGACAGTACATTCATACACATAAAAATAAAAAAATAAAGAAAAAAGAAAAAAAGAAAAAAGAATATACATTCTTATATTTCTTGGTAAAAGGCAAGATTCATAGTTTAAAAGATGTTCACGAGTTTGTGAAGTGGGACTACATATAGACATGGCACCTATTAAAGGACTCATTTTTCTCAAAGACATGAGGGCCCTGCTCCACATAGCTTCACAATGTGGATGAAGAAGTCACACAGAAGAGAAAGAAAATATATAGTGGATTGCGGAACGGAGTCTACTTCCCCATGGCTTATTTCTGCATTCCTATACTCTGTCAGTTTTGCTTTTCCTGGCACTACTTAAGTAAAAAGCCAGGGTAGTGATCCCTGGTGAGAATGAAGAAAACCTGGGCAAACCTCCAACTTGGTTCAAGATTGGCAGCTTCCTAAGAGTTATAAACTTTACACCTTGGCTGTAAACACTGGCTTTCTCTATAATGCAAAAGGACCCATTAGACATCAAATTCTTTGCTAGTGTGTAAGGAGATTTGTCTATTCTTGCTGTTTCAAATGCTAGGCTTTACCATAGCCCTCTGAGAGGAGTGTAGAATAGTGTTGGTCCTCTCCTAGCTTCTTTAGCATTTGCCTACATAGTCATTTGCTGAGAAGCTTCTCATTGGAATGTGGCCTGTGATATACAAATGCATTTATTTCAAGGCCAGCCTGGTCTACAGAGTGAGATCCAGGAAAGCTGGGGCTATAGGGAGACCCTGTCTCAAAAAATGCATTTATTCAATAAATATTTATTAAATATCTGTTATGTGTATTGAGGTGCCACTTTGACCCATGCTTCATGTCTGTTTCTATGGGGATTATCTCCGTGGAGAAAAAGTGTTTAAGTATACGACTGCCAAAAATTGTCAATAATTCTGGTAATTAAAGTGAAGTAGAAATAATTAATATGATGAGAGATTTCAACAGGAAGATCTTATCTACTCCAAAGCTTCAGGATAGGCTTTCAAAAATAAGTGAGTCAGGACAAGTGTGGGGATATAATTTACTGCCGCAAGTGGAACACCTAAGAGAATAGATGTCATTAAGACAGAGTATTAGGCACAGGTAGTGATCTGTTTGCCCTAGCAATGATGTGAAGGAATAAGTCAGGAAGACAGTGAAATCTGAAAACCTCCAGCATGTTCTCTTGTCCAGATTATTGTTCTGAATCCATCCCCTTTGGGGATGCACCATTCAGTGGAGTTCAAAATGGTTTAAATTAAGTTATTTTTAACATTCTTACAAGGGACAACCACTTTTCATACATGATAGTTCCTTGTGATTAAAATAATATCAAAATCTTGTCTAGAATGGAGGCTTTTGATGATTTCTCTAGCACTCCCTTTTTGGAGGACATGCTTGGAGCTGATACATCTAAAATCTTACTTGTATTGATCAGTGAGTGAGTGGAGCACATATACCAAAACGAGAGCAAAGACTAAATGAGACTCTCCTGTACAGAGAGCCCGGTGGATCTGGGACAGCTGGGAAGCATGGTCACTGGCAACTTCACGCTGAGAGTAAACAGAAATATTTAAAGAAGGTTTAGACTTTATTTTCTTTTTTTAATTTTATTTATTTTTTACATGTATGAATGTACTGCCTGCATGTAGATTTGTGCACCCGTGTCATGCAGTGCCGCGGAGGTCAGAAGAGGGTCTCGGATTCCCCTGGAACTGGAGTTAAAGACGGTTCTTAGCTGCCATGTGGGTGCTGGGGATCGAACCTGGGTCCTCTGCAGAAGCAGTTGGCGCTCTTAACAGCTAGGCCATCTCTCCAGCCCCAGACTTGTATCTCCATTGTAGGTAATTCAACTGTCAAATACATACTATAAAGAAGCTCTTGAACAGAAAACAGATACTATCACTGATATTTGCCAAACGTTCTTGATAATTCAACAAGATGCAAAAGAGAGGAAATTCAGAAACCCTCATTTTGCTTATATAATGCATTCACTCTGGACTGCTACAGAATATTTCAAAGTATGATGTTATTAGTTTTTACAGCTATTCTTAAATCAAGAGGTACCCTCTTCTTAACACATGTATAAATATGCACACACAGAGTACATACTTTGCACAGAGAGAACTATATAAACATTATTCCTGCTTTGTCTGTGTTTCTTAGGTTGATGTCTCTCAGCTTCTGTAATTTTCAGCACCCCACTAGATATCATTAATAATCTCTTCTATTTCAATAATTTATTCTGTGAATTAGGTCTAGGCATTTAAATTAAATTAAATTAAATTAATGCCAGTTTGACATTTTAAGGCCAAACATAATCTTCTTATCTTTGAAAAAGCTATGGATAAACATAAAAAGTGTGAAAAATAAATGAATTCAACATTTAGCTTACATATTACTAAATATACTAAATATGTATAGTCAAATTTTCATTGTAGAGTAATTATATAGGGCCAAGCTCATAAGCATTGAGCTAGAATTTCCCTTTTTATTTTCCTTTCTGGTAGGAAGAAAGGAAGAAATCTTTATTTTGTTTTCAACTTTTATATAATTTTTGGATTTGTTCAATTCAATATGTCTCTTACCAAATTAACTCCCCTTATATTTACAAGCATATCTAATATGGTAAAGTACAACCAGGTACAGTAAAATCCTGGAAACTTATGCCCAGGAGGAGTCTTTAACCAAAGAGAATAAATGACTCTGCAGGATGTTGGGATGATGATGCAAAACAGGGCAAAAACAAACAAAATTTATACAATCCAGAAACTTCCATGTATGGAATGAGAAGCATTAGCTTCTACCTTGGAAGGTATGAGAACTACCTGGAATGTTTATTGAAAGTACATTTACTGGTCCCACCTAAAGAAAGTCTATTTAGGACTCAGGGATCTGGACTCCAGACCCTCTAATTGATTCAGAAATAATA
Source organism: Rhizomys pruinosus (assembly GCA_009823505.1). Taxonomy (NCBI): domain Eukaryota; kingdom Metazoa; phylum Chordata; class Mammalia; order Rodentia; family Spalacidae; genus Rhizomys; species Rhizomys pruinosus. The sequence continues at coordinate 4,426,212 of VZQC01015407.1, forward strand.
CTGAACCTCATCTCTCACTACAGTCTGACTATCCCTCAAATTCATGTTGAGAAACTTAATCTCCAGCTAAAGCATGGTTCAGAGGTGGAGTTTTAAGGGAGGGGGTGACCAATGAAGGGTTTACTCATGAATGGATTAATGGTACTATAGAAAACGCTTCAGTGTGCCTGAGGAGAAGACTCAGACAGTCAAGTGCTTGCTAAGCATGAGGGCCAGAGTTCAACCCCTGCCAGGAGTGGTGACAGACACCTACCATCTCAGCTCTAGGGAATGTGACACAGTAGCATCCATTCCTAAGGTTTGCTGGCTAGTTAGTCTACCAAGTCAACAAGCTTGGGGTTCAATGGCATTCCTTGTCACAAAAGGCAAGGTGGAGAGCTATTGAGAAAGACATTTGAAATTGACTTCTGGAGTCCACACACACATACACACACACATACACATACACACACATGGACACACATGTGAACATACAAAATTAAGAGAAAAAAGAAGGAATGGAAGGAAAGAATGAATGAAGGAAGAAATAAAGAATAGATAAATAAAGAATGATGAAAAAGATGAAGGAAGAAAAAGAAAGAAAAAAAGAAAAAAGAAAGAGAAAGAAAGAAAGAAAGAAAAGAAAGAAGAAAGGAAGGATGGAAGAAAGAAAGAAAGGAAGGAAGAAGAAAGGAAAAAGAAAGGAAGGATGGAAAAAAGAAAGAGAGAGAGAGAAAGAGAGAGAGAGAGCAAGGGCTGAAGGAAGAAGGAAGTTAGTTCTTGCGGGAACAGAGTCTTCTGCTTTGCTGACAAAGGAGCAAGAGGACAGAGCTTTCACTCCCAGTGGGCCCTGTACCTCCAGTCACTTGAGAATGAAGCAAGAAAGCCCTCCCTCTACTTCTCAGATGCCAGAACTATAGGAAATACATTTCTATTCCATGTGACCAGTGATGAGTGCTTTCTTATCAGCACAAAACTGAGGTCTCAGTAAGATTCTAAATGTTTATTTTCATGTTATAATTCTATTAGTCCATAACAAAGCAGTACAATTAAGTAGTGTTTTTTCAAGCAGTGAAAAATGGCTTTCAAAGACGTCAACTCTATTAAACAAAATAATCCCTTCCACCAAGCTTTCCTGTGGCAGAGTTTGATGGCGGGTCAGTTGATGGCGGGTCATATTCTGAGTCACCCAAGAGTCAATTTCTCAGTTAATCAAAGATCTTGGTTTATTTAACACAAGCCAAACCAGGCTTTGTGTGTCCTCATTCAGCCTGCCAAGCTTTTCATGGAGCTTTTAAATACATTATCTAGTTTTATTTTCCTAACAGGGACCATAAATCACACAGAATAGATGACATCACACAGGACTCTCATGGTTTTCCTTAATTCACAGGCATCATTATCTTGAACCTTTTACTCTCACATGCAGAATTAACTGAACTGTTCCCTGCACTGTGAACTTCCTGGCTTTGTAACCCTGTATAATGATCTGACTCCAGCCTTCACCCCAGAGCTCCAGCCTACCCACAAAAGATAACATTAATAGGGTATTTGGCTTAAATGTCTTGACATTGTTTTTTGTTACAAAAATATGGAGCAGCAGAAAATTATTCCCCAATTAAAATATTTCAGTCCATGAAGATGATATTGCTTGCCCATTATGTTTCCCAGTTTAATATTGTAGCTTAATGACTTTTAGGCTCGATCATCTGATAGTTATATTGAATTTAAAGTACTATATTTATGGGGCTATAGAGATGACACCCCAGTTAAGTGCACTGAATGCTCTCTCAGAGGACTGGGGTTCGATTCCCACCACCCACATGGCAACTAACAACCATCCATAGCTCCATTTCCAGTGGGATCAGGCACCTTTTTCTAACCTCCAGAGGCATCGCATGACACAAGTGCACTTACACACATACAGGCAACACACTCTTACACATAAAAAATAAAATAGACAAAAAATAAAGCTTTGTGGTGGTTTGAATGATAATGTCGCCCATAGGCTTCAAGTACTAGGACATTTTGTCCTCAGTTGGTGGTGCTGTTTTGGGAGGTCTTAGAAGGTGTGGCCACACCAGAGGAAGCTGATCACTAGCTAGAGATGGGCTTAGAGAGTTCAAATAGCCTCGCCTATCTCCGGTCTCTCTCTGCTTCCTGTGCCCACTTGAAGATGTGAACCTCTGCTTTCTGCTCCTGTTTAGGTGCCTCCTGCCTCCATTCCTTCCCACCACGATGGAGTCTAATTCCTCAGGAACCATCATTCATAAGCTCAAATAAACTCTTCCTTTCATAAGCTGCCTTGGGCATGGTGGTTCTATCACAGCAACAGAACAGAGACTACTACAGCATTACATGTACAGTGTCTAATCTAGCCCTTACAGTCATTTGGAAACAAACTTACTCCATTGAAATGTCTTTACAAAGGAAAACAGAAACTTATGATAACAGAAACTTATGTACTCAACAGAAGCCCGACCTGACCTAGAGGAGATACTGTGTGTGAAGTGTTCTTGAAGCAGCTATCTTTAATTTATTTGATCATAAGTTAAAATCAACACAAAGAATAAAACAATCAAATTCTCTTTTGCCTTTTCAAATACACTTTATAATGTCTCTTTTGCTTTATAAATGTGTAGTGAACCTGAAGAGACTCGGCAAAGAAATTGACAGAGAAGTTATTCTATCAGTAATTAACAGTGTTATTTGCCCAAACACAAAACATCATAAGTAAAATTTAAAATGTCAAGTCTAGCATTTTGTAACTAGATGATTCCATTACTTAACCAAAATCAAATGTGATATCTGTGTCCTTCTTGTAATGTGTATAAAGAAATACAATATGTATTTGTATTTCTTTATACAAATAAAAACCATCTATGGGTTATAAAAATGTCAAAATTTTGACATTTTTATAACCCATAGATGGATTTTATAAAAGTGTTGCTGAGTTTTTACTACACCATCACATCTTTGACAGTGATCATTTAATAATCAAAAGAATAGAAAGATAAAAGGACTTGTATCTAATAATAAGGTATTTAACTTTTACTGTAAAAAATAGGAACAAATTAGTAAAACATTATGGATGGTGCCAAGAGATTTGATAGATTGTTCTGTGGATTAACATTTGTCTTTCAGACCCCTGTCTCTTACAATTTCCAATGGCTAAATTTCCTTTCGTCAAGGTTAACCAGTGTTATTCTATTACCATGGATGGGTCCCTTGGCTATACAATTTATACTTTAATTCTACTGGAAATTGCAGGAAGCCAAATGAAATCTTTCACATACAGCCAGAGGGAAAAGGGATGACACCATAATTCAGATCTTGCAGTAATATATTATGGGGACTCTGTCTCTTTTCAGTGTCATTTCCTGATAGGTAACCCTTTCCTGACTTTAGAGCTTACCAGTTTGTCTGCTGCATCTCCTACATCAGGGCCATGAACATTTTTCTGCTACACTGTAAATCTTTAAAATAAAAATGGCTCCCCCATCAATCCTTAACCAAGTCAAATGACATGGTATTAGTTATTTAAGCTAAAAGCAATGAATTAGCTAATTATGAATACTAATGAGTGAAAGTCCCAGGGACAGTTAAAAATAAAAAAATAAAAAATTCCATCAAAAATCCAAGTGTGGGGCTGGAGAGATGGCTCAGCGGTTAAGAGCACCAACTGCTCTTGCAGAGGACCCAGGTTCAATTCCCAGCACCCACTATCTTTGACTCCAGTTCCAGGGAAATCCAATGCCCTCTTCTGACCTCTGCAGCATTGCAGGATACTGGGTGCACCAATCTACATGCGATAGTACTCGTATACATAAAAAATAATAAATAAGGGCTGGAGAGATGGCCTAGCAGTTAAGAGTGCCGACCGCTCTTACAGAGGACCCGGGTTCGATCCCCAGCACCCACATGGCGGCCGAGAACCATCTGAAACTCCACTTCCAGGAGAACTCCAGTTCCAGGGGAATCCGACACCCTCTTCTGACCTCTGCGGCATTGCATGACACGGGTGCACAAACTTGCATGCAGACAGTACATTCATACACATATAGAAATAAATAAAATTAATAAAAAATTAAAAAATAGTAATAAAATCATAACTTAAAAAAATCCAAGTGCACTAAATTCTTGGTATTTTAATAGTACAGTATGAGATAAATTTTACCCAGTGCCATGTATGATGAAGTTCCTGGGAAACAGTCTAGAACTGTGATCCTTGCCTAATTCTGAGTGAGGCTATCTGGTTGGCTGCTCTATTGATATGGGGAGTTCAATGGATGGGTTATTCTGTTTACTTTTGCACATATATTAAATGGAGATGATAATGTATTTGTTTTTTCTCATCATTGCAGGAAAATACCTGAAAGAACTGTTCTAAGGGCAGGAGGAATCATGAGCCCTTGATTTGGAGGAGTATAGGCCTTCCTCAGGGTGCAGGGTCCATGATGGTGGCCGTGCCAGCGAGAGTGGGAGGTTTGGCGGCCAAGAGGTAGAGAGGGACATCAGCCCAACTGGAAGACAGGTGACAGCCCCAACCTCCTCCTCTGCACACACTGTGATCCACTTTTTCCTATAGCTTCCACAGCCTCTTGCTGAGGATCAAGTTACATAACCTGTAAGCTCGTGGCGGGTCCTAGTGGTAACATCACTATAATTAATTCAGCAACATAAACATAATTCAGTCTAGGAAAAATGTGCAATCAGTTGGGAAGAGTTAAAATTCTATTAAATTTGACTATTATAATGCTATAGAAAGTAACTCGTAACCTCCCTAGAAAAGTTTACATTAAAATCTATGGTAACTGTGGAAGAAGCTAAAATAATTATTCTATTAAAAAATGAAGATAATATATATTCAACAATCTTTTTCATTCATAGTAGGATCTGACTTTCCATTTAAAAGATGTTACACTTGTTAACACTGAAAACGGACTGATATCAGGTTTGGTCCCTCTGACAGGCCAAGTGGACAGTGAGGTGAACACAGCAGTTTCAGGCATTCCTGCACTCTCAGTTTCATTCCAGCACCTTCTAGTTTTGTGACTCTGGATAGGCTTCGTGTACCTGATCCCCAATTTTAATTATATGTGAGTAGAGTAAGAATTCTTCTCACATGATTGCTCCAGAAATCCAATATGAAATCAAATATAAAAGTGATTTGCTAAATAGAAATTATTTTGAAATAGTTATTGTTGCTCCCTGGATATAAAGTACATAAATGTGCCATCTATTTCTGGAAATGAAAAAAAAAAATCCACAGAAAGTTTATGTCTCCAACCTAGCTGTCCAGACATAGTCCAAGATTGTGCACCCTGAATTTCTGGCATAGTTCTGTCCATCCTCCGTGGCCTCACTGGCTTTTACCTTGTGTCCTCCTGCTCTTTTGGCTACTCTACATGTTCCCTCTCTTGTATCCATGGCACTCACCATCCCTCTTCTCTGTCCCTCAGCCAAAGTGCAGTTGAACTGCTTCTTCTGTCTGGCTTCCCTGACCACTAGGCTTCTTGTTTACTGGTCTCTTTATAACCCCATCACTGAGTTAAATCTTCAAGTACATCTTGATGCCACCACTCATTAAGCATTTACTATACCCACCTCCTCTGCCTTAATACTTTTTAAAATAATGTGTATATACCTTATTTCCACATGAGGAAGCAAGGTCCTTCAGTTTAGAGATCATGAGTCAGATTTTCTAGCTCAACATAGGTAGTGAGGTTTCTCATAGACCATAGTCAACAGGTTATAGGATGACTCATTTTAAAGATCAAAAAGCTATCACAGATTAAAATCAAATAAGTGTCTGTACACAGTGGGGGACACTGAGAAGCTGCAATCCACAGTATAAATAGAAGAAATCCCTATCGTAATAACTACAGGAAAACAAAAATCAGTGATGAAAAAGTAGGCTCAAGCCATTGTCTGAGTAATAATGAAAATCAAATAGTAATACAGGTGAAAGGTAATTACAATTCAAATGGGAAATTGTAGAGTATAAAGAAAGGAAACACATTTACTTATTTAAGCAGGGAAATGTCTGTCTGCTCATTAGCTAAAAGAATGAGTATTGGTTTGTTAAATTAATGTATTTGTCTATCTCTCCTAACATCTTTTATCTACACATCATCTATCTATCATCATCATGATCTATAGTGGAAAAAACAGCTTACTAAATACTGGACTAGATTTTAAAGGATGACAACTCAGGATTTTGTCAGTATCACATATCATAATAAACAATTTTATCTTCTCAATAATCATCTTTTGAATTACTTAACTTTTTATTGTTATTTTGACAAAATAGTATTTTATGTTTATTTGAGCTACAGTTAATTTAATTTTTTTCAAGTTAAATACTTATTTAATAACTAAAATATGCCAAGTCCCATTTTTAGCTCTAGGAAGGGTTATAGAGCAGACTATGTCCATTATCTGATGGAGCAAATTCATTTTGTTGGTTAATTGCATATACATGTACTATGTCCCCAAACTACATTGTTAGTTTACTGAAATCTGCTTCCTTCACTTTATTTCCTTACATCCTCCACAGTTCTAAATCTTAAGGTGGCATCCAGGCATGACAGTATGACTCAGTAGGAAAGTGTTTGCTATGCAGGCATGAAGATCTGAGCTGGGATTCTTGTAACTGATCTGAAAGCCACCAGTGGAGGTGTGCAGCCAGAATACTAGCTCTGGGGTCAGAGGAAGACAGGAGGATCCCTACAGCTCGCTGGCCAGCCCTTTTCCTCAAAAAGGTAAGTATCAGGTTCAGTGAGAGATCTTGCCTCAAAAAATTTTTAAATAAAATAAAGTGAAGGGCATTAGAGTTCACACAAGATGTCAATCTCTGGCATTCCATAAGTACCACACATGGATGCATGCACCCCCCCAGGCATACCACGCATGCACATGTGCACACATATACACACTGGTATTCAGTCTATATTCATTATTTGGTAAATGTTTTAAGTATTTTCATTGAGTTAGTGGTATTCCTTTAAAAGCCTAATAACACTATTTTTTAATGTTACTTTTTAAATTTTTAATTATTTATTTTTTATGTGTATGAATGTACTGTCTACATGTAGGTTTATGCACCCGTGTCGTGCAATGCCACGGAGGACAGAAGAGGGTGTCGGATTCCCCTGGAACTGGAGTTCTCCTGGAATTGGAGTTACAGACGGTTCTCAGCTGCCATGTGGGTGTTGGGGATAGAACCCAGGTCCTCTGCAAGAGCAGTCGGTGCTCTTAACCGCTAAGCTATCACTCCAGCCCCCTAATAACACTATTATATGAAATACCAGTTACTCAGTTAAAGTCTCAAAGTAAACTTTATTAAGATGGTATCCCACAGTCTAAAATACTTTACTTTGCCAGACCCCAGTGAACCAATTTTGTTTCGAAGATTTCTAAGTCAGATTTCTGTTCTAGTTGGAGCACAACCCCTATAATCATAGTAGAATAACAAATGTTCAGAAAATGACAAATCTTTTTAATTTTTTTAAAAGACCCGTGCGAAAAGCTTATTTATTTATTTTTTTTTTCTCAAAAGGTTGCATTTCTGAGGCCTGGTACCACAGTGTATGTTGTTCTATAAAGATTTTGGACATGTGTATAGCTGGGAGAATTTTAAAAAGTGGCTTATGCACATAGAGATCAGAGGACAAACAGAGGGGTCGGTCTTCACATTCTACCTTGTTTAAGATCCAGGTCTCGGGGCTGGAGAGATGGCCTAGCGGTTAAGAGCACCGACTGCTCTTACAGAGGACCCGGGTTTGATCCCCAGCACCCACATGGCGGCCGAGAACCGTCTGAGACTCCAATTCCGGGAGAACTCCAGCTCCAGGGGAATCCGAGACCCTCTTCTGACCTCCGCGGCATTGCACGACACGGGTGCACGGACTTGCATGCAGACAGTACATTCATACACATACAGAAATAAATAAAAATTAATAAAAAAAAGATCCAGGTCTCCCTTTGCTTTTTCAGTGCTGCCCATGCCATGCTATCAGGCCTATAAGCTTCCGGGAATCCCCCTGTCTCTACATCTCAGCTCACAGAAGGAGCCCTGGGATTACAGACATGTGTGCTACTATACCTAGCTTTTATGCAGGATGCAGGATTTGAGTATAGATCTTCACACTTGCTTCCCAAGAGCTTCCTCAGGAACCATCTTCCCAGCACCACTCATAATCTTCTGCCACTTTAAAAAGGCTGAGCTTCAGTCTTCAAGTTAATTGGAACTCTTTGCCTGTTTCTAATAATCTGCAAGAAAACCCAGGACCTGTGAACCCCAAGTAGCTCATCACCTGCACCAATTGTCTCTTTTATGATCAAGAGACATGAACAAGAAGCAGTAGCCAGCTGACCCAGGTATCTGCATTCCTACCCACTTAAAAAGGCTGCTGTTTTCGTTCTGGAAACTAAGAGCTTTCCAGAGGACAGATGATCCAATTTAGCCACAACATGATATTTTGCTCCTATAATCCACACTGCTTAGTCTCTCTAGGATCTCCAGCAAGTTAGAGGACACAGCTACAGCACCAATGATTTTCTCTGTTCCTAAAAAGAAGCCTTTTGATTTGGGACAATTAAAGCTCAGAGCAATGGTAGAACGGGGGGGGGGGGGGGAGGAATCACGTGCTATTTAGCACTTCTTTCTTTCTGCTTATTTTCCTTTAACCAATCACTGACTCTGAACAAGCCAAGGTGAATGTCCGACACTCTCTGATGCTGCACAAGGCCTTACTGCAGCTCTTAGGACCAGTAATTTAATTAGTCTTGAATAGGAGAGCAATGACTCCTGTCTAGTTATTGGGGGAGGAGGGAGGACGCGGTCTCAAGTTTATTCTTGTAAATCATTGTGCCTTGGTAAGTCCATCTTGGAACCCTCAATGTTCCACTCTATAGAAATATATGTGAGCACGGGAGCTGTGACCCTAGCTGAGGATTAGATGACCCAGTTCCGGTAGACCGTTCAGCTTCCGTATCCGTTTTCTCAGAATATGCCTTAAACGCCTTATCACAGAGTAAGGTGCCCCAGGAACTACTCAATTTGCTTGGCCTACCAACTGAAAAATCTTAGTTGAAAAAATCTGGAAAGCTACAGTACCATTTTCCATATGCTTATCCTTTTATAAAATCTGCTATAATGCATGACCAGCTCTAGAAAGTATGAATACAGAATCCCAAAGCATACATTTCAGAGATGCATGCCTCACCTTTTACTAGGACAGGAACACAACATTCAGGTTCCTTTGACATGCAGTATCCTTTGCAATCATGGGTAATAAAAGAAGGGGAAGGGAGAAAACAGAAGCCTCTCATTTCTCTTGCATAATGCATTTTCCTTTGCTATAGGTACTGACGAGGAGTATTTAGAACCTCACTCTTAAGGAAAAGAAGCCACTGGTCTTCATTTTGTTTAAAGTGAAAGGTCTTCCAAGCACCAAAAAAGATTTAAGGAAGGGGAAAATAAGAATGAAAAGAGTTATTTTCCTACCTGATGGACTAAGGCATTGTGTTACATTTTAGCTATTGCTGTTTTTTTACTTAAAAAACATAAATTATTTTTTCCTCAGAAAATTTTGTGATAAATATTTTGGCTCACAAGTTTATAGATAGAGCACACTGATACAGAGAAATATCAGTTAACTTACCAAATCAATATAGCTAGTAAATAGCTGAGCTGACTTAAAGATCTAATTTAGGACTGGAGAGATGGCTCTGCTGTTAACAGGGCCTGCTACTGTTCCAGAGGACCAGAGTGACCAACACCCACTTCAGGCTGCTCACAATCTCCAATTATAGTTTACTAGGATTAGTCGATGCCTTCTCTGGTCTCTAAACTTATCTGGGACACTTGTACTCATGTGCACATACCTACACACACATACACTTAAAAATAAATACAATTTTAGAAAGATCTAATGTATTAGAAATTAGGATAAAACTGTGATGCTGCTGTTGCAGTCTCTGGAAACTTTTTTTGATAAGAGAGGCAACTAAAAGGAGGCAGCTCTCAGGATCTTGGAGCCTGCAGCAGACTTCTAGACCTTCGTATTGCTCATTGAAAGAATGGTGGCCATATACTAAGGGACATACTTATAAGCCAGTCTAACATGCCACGCAACATCATCTTTGATCTTTGCAACATTCCACATATTGTTTTTAAATGACATTAAAATGAATTCATAGGTTTTTACATATGCCATATACTAAGGGGCTTATAAAGCCAGTCTAGCATGCCACAAAACATAATCTTTGATCTTTGCAGCATTCCATAGATGTAGACATTAAAATGAATTCATAGGTTTTTACATATGACTTGAGTACATATATAACATTCACTGAACTGCTTTGGAACTAAATTCTTATAGCACAATGATTTTTAAAATATAGAATCCCAAAGCTGAGATTGTTCTCAGCTAAAGAAGGAAGGAAGCAAATGTAACCACATGTAATCACAGCAGATTAAATGTGAGATGAGCAGAGAGCTAAGAGCTCATGAAGGAACAGGCAGTATCAGTGACAAGCTGGAAAGAAGAAAGAAGAAAATGGGCAATTAGACCTCTTTAATTATGGTCATGCACATGCAACAGCATAGGAGATGGTCACTAAAATCACATGGCAGCATGGCTTTTAATGGCTTTAGAATATATATATATATATATATATATATATATATATATATGAAAGCAAACAAGCCAGCTATAAAATATAAGCAATATTTAATTTAAAAAAATATGAGAAAAGTGAACATTTCCCCAAATGTTAATGATGGTTATATAAAAGGTTAAAATCATTATCTTTTCTGAGTTTTACTTTTATGTTTTCAAATTTTCCTACAGTGGAATATACTTATATAATTAGAAGAAAGTTCAATACTTTTTTAAGGCATCAAATAAATAACATTAGCAAAACCTTAACAACAACAAAGGAAATCAATTTGCAATTTCTCCAAAGTGCAGAAGATGAAATTCCAAGTAGGCCTAAGATTTATTTCTGCAGAGGTCTCTGAGCTCAGAGTGCTCATTCTTAGTAATTTCACTGTCTAAAATCCTGCTCAGGGCAGATGTGGCATCTTGCCTGGGCTGACCCTTCTCCTGCAGTCTTAAAGGTTTCTCCTCCTTGGGCTTCTACACTGGAGAGACTCTGAAGCCTGGCAGCTTTTGGAAGTGAACAGATTATTTCTGATGCTTTGTCATCCACTTGGCAGAAGTCTGGTTCCTTCTTGACCCCAGATAGTATCACTTTCCTACCAAGAAATGTGCAACTTCTACTTTCACTGTCTTGGTACATAAATTCTGAAATTCTAAAGAAGAATGAGCAAGAACCCTCTGAGCTCTAGCACAGGACAAGCTCCAGCAAAGCAACACCAAAAACAGTCAATAAGATGAAATTCAAAATAAGACCTGATATGACTGAGCTAGTTAATATTCTGACATGGATGCTGAGGGACTCATGCAGATCCATTAGCAGTTCATGGTTGCTAAGGGAAACAGAGTATCTGTTCTTTGGGGATACAGCAGGCTTCCCATGTCACAGTGGATAGCCCCACATACATGCACATTTGATCAGCTCCAATTGGATTAAGCCAATAATAATAATAATAATAATAATTATAAATAGGATATGAATTCAGAAGAAATATGGATTCTTTGCCCCTGGGGAAGTTGGAGGGAAGTAATTAGGAATACATATGTTCAAACTACATCTTGTACATGTATTACATTTTCAAATAATAAATACAAATATTATATACAAGTGAAATTGGAAGACTAGAGATGAAATACGGAGATGGCTAAGCACGTGAGAACGGAAAGGACTGCTAAGGACGGCCTTGCTCCCTGTGACCAAACCTAACGGATTTTTACCCAGCCTCACCGCCATTCTGTTATGGTGTAAATGCCCATGTGCACTTCTCATCTAAGTGTGTGCTTTGCTGGCGAGCCACACTGCTCATCCATCCCGAGCTACTTATGGAGAAAAGGAGGAAGAACAGTTTAATTATTGTTTGGGAAGTTGAGATTATTACCAAACAATGAATGTAGGAGAAAAGCCAAATTCTCAACAGTCTTCCAATTCCTTTAGGTCCACTGTATTAGTTAACTTTCCAGGTGCAATGATAAAAACACCTGGCAGAAACTGCAGGAAAGAAGGGTTGGTTCTGGCTCATAGTGGGACAGAGCCCTTCATCATGGAGAGGAAGGCATGGTGGCAGGGCTGTGCGGTCCCTGGTCCCACCGCATCTCCAGTCAGTGAGCAGAGAAAGATGAATGCTAACACCCAATATATTTTCTCCTTTGATTCCATCTAGGACCCCAACCAATGGGATGGTACTACCCATATTTAGAATGGGCCTGCCTCCCTCAATACAACTAATCTAAGAATTCCCTCACCACCATGCCCTCAATACCAGCAAATTGAATTTACCATTCGTGATTTGTAAATTATGATTCAGAATTGTATTATCAGTTTTTACTGTTAATATGATGAAATTAAATTCTACCTGTTATATATTGCTGGATAGATTTAGTTAATTTAATACGAAATATTAATTGCATGTTGTATGGCCTCATATGGAAGTAGAAGAAACAGATTATTATACTTTTAATCTTACTGTGAGATTATATATAATACACAGAGAAATAAATTATCCAGATGGCTAAAAAAGCAAGTAAAAGTCAAGGAACGTTATTTAAAAATCCAAGTGAGTGGTGGCACACGCCTTTAATCCTAGCACTTGGGAGGGAGAGGCAGGCGGGTCTTTGTGAGTTCGAGGCCAGCCTGGTCTACAGAGTGAGTTCCGGGATAGCTGAGACTACAGGGAGACCCTGTCTCAAAAAAAAAAAAAAAAAAAAAAAAAAAAAAATCCAAGTGAGTAGTAAGGAAAAAGAATGAATGTGTGATAGATGAGATATTAGCCACCCATTCATTCATTTATTCAAGGTCTTTATTAAGCACCTGATGTTGGGCAGGGAACACTCTAGGTTGTAGGAGGAGAACCTAGAAATAAGTCAAAAACTTGTTCTCTTGGAGCGCCCCTTGACCGTCAAGACAAATAGTTACTAATCACACTGGAATTTACACACAGACTCATTCTCAATATCGATATGTGAACTTCAGGCCAATGGAAAGAGAATGAGAAAGACTAGTTTCTAATATACTCTCTACCTGACTCTGGCTTTGACATTTCACCTCTGAAAAACAATTATTGATCTATTATTTTCTGGTTTGTTGTTAAAGTTAGCTCTAGCATCTGCTGAAGTTACAAAATCCTGTAATTTTGTGTTTCCTGCAAAAAAAAAAAAAAAAAAAAAGGTATTGGTTCATGTTTATAGTATTTCAAATGGAAATGAAGAAAAAAATGTGACTAATTGCAACCAACAGCAAAGTGGAAAAGGTATTGCAGTACTTCGAACCATGTGAAATGAAGCAGTGATGGGCAGATCTGGGCACAGTTCACGGGAAAATTCACCACAGTGATTACAGCCATTGTGAAGGGTTGTCAGAAACTGCAAGAAATTACAGAGAGAAGAATCCACGGAGCCTTTCTGGGAAATCACTACTATTATCATGGTGTTAACTGGGTAATTTTTTTCAGCACAAGGGGCAAATGCGTTTTAAAAAACATAATCGGTGGGAGGTACACATAGAAAATGTACTTCTTAAGATAGCTGACCTGAGGTCATTTTATTCAGTAAAATAGGTAAAACCCAAATGCAAGTTATATAATAGTACACAAGGACTCTCCATAGAAGGATGCAACCTTTAGCTAATCTTCATTCAGCTTTTTCTGTGTGGCAGCAGGAAGATAAAAAATCTAAAACATCATGTATCTTATGTACATAGGGAACATGTCATTTAATATTAGAGGCGATGTTGATAAAAATAAACTTTGAGTTCATTAATATTGGATTATCCAGTATTTCTATTAATGAGCAACAGGATATGGAATTGGTTTGCACTTTCTTATGGTTAAATAAACCAATGTCAGATTAAAGAGATTTTATCTCTTTCAGGAAGCAGTTGATTCCTTATCTGATGAGGAACCTCTTGCCTATCTTCAAAGCGCGCAGAGTGAGACCCCTAGGCTCACTTCACTGCCTGTGATTGTAGATCTAGCAATGCCTACTAATAGTATCATGTTTTCTTCTCTTTCACTCAATCCCTTAACACTTTTTATTTGCATTGTGATTCATGTGTTCCAAAGAAATTTTATATTTGTTATTTAAGCTTTCAAACTTTTCTTTTTAATTACAGAAAGCAGATATGAAGTTTCCTGGGCCTCAGTTTCTTCAACTATAATAGCAGAAATAATAAGAATTACATCTAAGCTTTCTGTGAAGAAATAGTAAACCTGTTGGTGATGATAACATATTTTAGTTATTTACAAATGCTTAGCATTAATTTAAGTGGGCTACATATGCTCATGTGTCCAAACCTCAGAGTAACCTGCAATATAAGTCAAACTATTATTCTTATTTTATGGTGGAGAACAGGAGTCATGGGAAGACAAAGGCAATATGAAAAAGGATGTTAAGTAGTAAATGACAGTGGTGCTCACATTATTCCCTCTGTCAACAAGCACCTTCTCACATTGACACTTGGAGTCAATATGGTCCCAATTACTCTTCAACTCCCTAGCTGAAATAAAACTCACTGATCACTGATTTATTTAATGCAATACAAATTCTATCTTTTTTTTTTTTTTTTTTTTTTTTTTTTTTTTTTTTTTTTTTTTGTGTTTTTTTTTTTTTTTTTTTTTTTGTTTTTTTTTTTTGTTTTTTTGAGACAGGGTTGTCCCTGTAGCCCAGCTGGCCTGGAACTCACTATGTAGATCAGGCTGGCCTTGAAATCACAGAGATCCACCTGCCTCTGCCTCCCAAATGCTAAGATTAAAGGTGTGCCCCACCATGCCTGGCTAATTCTATTGTTAGTAAGTCACTCTGATCATGTACTTAAGGAAAAATGAATTGGAATTGAATGTTAATTCCTTAAGAGCATATGTCCCAGCAAAAGAAATTAGAATATGGTTGAGACAGAGAAAAGGACTAAATGAATAAGCAGCCTAAGCATTTTTGTTTTGTTTTGTTTTGAGACAGGCCTCATTATGTAGCCCCAGGTTGGCCTCCATCTCACACTGCTCCCTCTGGCCTGCCTCTGCTCCCAAGGGTTGGAATTAAAGCTGTGTCCCACTATGACTTTCATAGTGTAAACATCTTTAAATACTTTTTGAAGCTCATGAAATTGGGCAGGGTTAGAAAAAGTAAGTTACAGTTGGAAGCTCTGTATTTCACACAAAATAAAGTGTTTTAAACTCTATTACAAATTATCAAACATCTCTTTAAAGATCTTTTATCAAAAATCTTTTGCTTGAAGAATTAAGCTACATTAAAGTTACATTAATTTAAGTTACATTAAAATATTTTACGCAGAAAAATTCTGCTGATGAAGTCACGTGGGTTTTGCTCCACGCAAGATTATAATTACAGCACACATACATTTTGAGGACAGTTTCATTGTGTGGATGTTGTAGTAGAACTATATGAGCAACAGCTGGAATTCAATGATTTGTAACTTCAGATATTTTGAAAATGGGTATGTCTCATTATTACAAACACACACACACACACACACACACACACACACACACACACACCTCCCATATAATTAAAATTGAGTTGTACTTGTTTTTATTTCTACCAAGAAATCTGACCAAAGATTGATCACGACCCCCTCAAATCTATCACTATTTATTGAAAGAAACAAAATAACTCAATCTAAATAGCAATTTTCAAATAAAGAAGTAAAAATATTGATTAGCATAATGAGAAAATGAAGGCATTTCTGAATAGCTCTAAAGACTTCAGTCTACTAAGGAGATTTATAATTTTTATATTTTTAATTAAATCTATTATCAAGGTGCTACAAGGAGGGATATTAGCTCCACAGTTAGAGTTAATAGACATGGCATTCCTTGCATCAAGAGATGAGAAACAGATATTAACAGGAAAAGGTGGGTGGGGTTAGGGTATGAGATTATTGAGTTGAGCTGTAATCTTCAGCACATTAATGACTCTTCAAATTATTGTCCATGCTAGTATTAATCCTCAGTGTTTTTAAACAAAAAAATTAGGAATATGTTACCACAATCAAGAGTATAATTTCAATTTGCTGAAAAATTATCATAATATATGTGAACTGCAATTCTCAGGAAAAAGTATATAAGATATTCTTAGGTGGATTCACTGATTAGAGCTTATTATCTTGTAGAGTTGGACTGGTGTTAAACCAGGGCCGCCTTATCTTCAGCTATCATTATAGGGTTCATTACCCACCTCTGTGTCTGACCTAGCATTCTTTTCAGCTACCAGATAAAACCTTTAGAACATGTCAACACATGGTTTGCTTCTCCCAGCTCACAAATTAAAAATGCCATTTGATGAAACCTGTAACCTGTGGCAGGAACTTCCCTGCTTGGCTGCAAGCTGCTCACCAGTTTCCCCCAATGGATTTGAATTGTCTTCATTGATGGCTTGTTGTTCTTGTTTGATGAGTATTAAAAGTTCTTATAACTGGTACCATGTTGGAATCTGTTGCTTAGGCCAACCTATACCCATGTTCCAGAGACATGGTCATTCATATCTGATTCAGAATAAAAGTCTCTTGCTCCCTGAAGATGAGTACTCTTTTGCTTTTGACATATACTTCTGGTGGAATTACACCTGGACCACTATCTCCCGTGATTTTAACTGCATCCATCCACCCACCCACAATGCACATAACATCTTGTTAGATGCAATAGCTCTCTGCAGAGTACATACACTCGGGCCTGATTGTCATGCTTTAGGCAGAAGTGTCTTCACTCTGCTTTATGGACCTATGCGTTACAATGTTCTATCTTAGTAATAAAGAACCAGAAGTTGTGCCTACAAACAGCTTTTAAAACAACCAGGTCCCAGTGCTGCCTGGCAGCATATTCACGTATCCCAATGAATCAAATACTGGGAGCTAGAAATTGGCTCCACCTATGACTGAGTATTTGTGAGAATCAAAACATTTAAAAGCTGACTTTGTGAACCCAAACTGCCAGCAAAGTATTAGGTAATCCTTTCTTGTTGCTATGGAAAGCCATCCACAATGTGTGCAATGCGAATGTGTGCAAGTAAATAATCTATGATGGTTTCCCCTCTATATTTCTTTGACATAATGTTTTGACATCAGCGTAGTTAATCTATCAGTACACTGTTTTAGTTGAGTCTTTCCCTCTTATTGAATGTCCTTATAATGTTTGTTCTTAAACATATTGGCTGTTAACTAAGAAGACTAATACAATGGCTGTCCTTTCAGATGTAGAGGGATATGTTACCTAGACACTTGCAGTCTTGCTCAGGTGGGGAACAGAGGTGACCCATTGCAGTCCACACTCGCAAAAGTCAGCTTATCAACTAAAGTTGATAAGTAGACCTGTCAACTAAAGAAATGTCATTGCCTTAAAATGCAGGCTAGTGTGTTTTGGAAAAGTAAACTCCGGATTATAGATCTAGTATATTTACTAAAAATCTCCATTGCTGGGCTGGAGAGATGGCCTAGAAACTCCAATTCCAGGAGAACTCCAGCTCCAGGGGAATCCGACACCCTCTTCTGACCTCCGCGGCATTGCACAACACGGGTGCACAGACTTGCATGCAGACAGTAAATTCGTACACATACAGAAATAAATAAAATTAATAAAAAAATAATAAAAAAATCTCCATTGCTATGACCCAAAGTAATTTGAGTGCACACCTTGTTTTTTTTTAATATTTTTTATTTATTTTTATGTGTATGAGTGTATTGCCTGCATGTAGGTTTGTGCATCCATGTCCGTGGAATGCTGCAGAGGTCAGAAAAGGACATTGGATTCCCCTGGAACTGGAGTTAAAGACGGTTCTCAGCAGCCAAGTGGTTGCTGGGGATAGAATCTGGGTCCTCTGAAAAAGCAGTCAGCGCTCTTAACTGCTAGGCCATCTCTCCAGCCCCTTGAGTTCACACTTTGTAACAGTTTACTTAGCACACTATGCTGGGAGTACTTATTACCATCATCTTTAGAAGACTCTAATATGCTGTTGTAAAACCTTGTTTGTTCTGCAACCTTAAAATAAAATTATTTTACTGATATAATATGTTTCTAAACTAGATAGAACATGGTCTTGCTGGTTTAATCATGCCTTTTAATTTATTTTCCTTTCAAACAATATTTGGAATTATCTTTACATCTACTATTTCTGTGAGATATTTCCTCTTTGACTTTATATCCTTTGAGACATGGAAGATCTATGTAATTGAATCTTCCTTGGAATTAAGTGAGCGACCTGATGTTTCTTTAGGCTTTCCATTGAAGTCATCATTATGCTACACCTTCTTCAGAGTTTGTCTCATTTGATGCAGAAGATATTGAAGCTTGAACAAAATTATTTTCATTTCATGGATGAATGGGAAGTTAAAATATGCAATTTAGGTTGTGCAATTCTTAAAAATGAGGAGGAAAGGATGGCAATCTATAGAGCCAACATTGGAACCCGGGAAGCCAACTCCAGACCTGGTGCCTTAACTACAGTGCAGACTCTGCAACACTGCCTCTGATGGGAGCATTTGTCCACACCTTCTGAGAGACAGTGAGACAGCACTTCCCAGCAATATGGAAAATAATGAATGGGTGCTTCTCAGCTTCTTCTGTGATCTGCTCCACTTGTCTCAGGGGCTTTCTTTCATCCATCAGCACTCCTCACCCTCCGTTCAGTGGAATAGCAGCCTCCCTGGAGGGCTGTGGAGGGCTGCTACCTGACACCACTGAAATTCACGCCTTGCTCTGCCTTCTCTCTGACAACTCTATTCATCAGCCTGTCTGTTTCAAACTCACGATTCTCTTCAGGTTTGGTTTTGAAAGGGGCACTCAAAATGTCTGCTCTTGTGTGAAGCTGTCAATCCCTCAGGTTCATACAACCTTCTGCGTGATGGCGATGCCCTGGTTCATTATCCACATCACCACTGAGTGAGATTTCCTCCTTTCCACAGGACATTCTGGACTAAAGCAGTTCTTCCTTCACCACAGTGATCTTACAACTACTAGCCGAGACAGATGAGACACACAGCATGTACTATTTCCATAACATTTACATAATATTAACAGAAACAAGGGCCAGAATCTCAAGGATGACATTGAAGAAGTTTTTTTCAAATGTTACAACACAACTCCTCAAGATGATCGTCACTGTGTTCTTAGAACAAATTTCTTGTTTCTGAAAAGAGCTGATTTTTTGTGTAAGATTTTGAAAAGTCTTACACTGCTACATTAAAAAAATATTCCCATTGTCAGCCTGACTGGCATTGTGAAACTGCATCAATTTTGTTGGAACTAACCAAAAACATTAGACCCGCAGTAAAATGCCATGTCTCTAGAGACTATTTATTATGCCATAAAAAAGAATCAAGCAGAACTGTAATGAGATTTCTCAGACCTTCTGACTGTGCCTGGAAGGAACTTACTCTCTCGGTCTAGTCAGTTAGAGGAACAGAGCTCACACCAGCCCTTTCTAGAGAATCTGCCCACTGGTCAGTATAGCCCTACAAAGGAATCCTGGATTGCCTGTGCCTGTGAGATGGCTTATATAGATGGCTATCCTGATGTGACAATTTCTTCCTATAGGTTGTCTTGATTTTTTTCCCTTATTCCTCTAATGCCTTTCTGAAACGTCTAACTTCTTTACCTGCAATGACTACCACAGGTTCCTCTGGGCCTTTTGGCCCACTGATTCCTGCCTTTCCCAACATTTGTTGTAACCTTGGCAATAGTAAATTTATGTTTTGCTGCAGAGATATTTGTGCATCCATGCTTATTACTATTCTGTTTACCAAAACAAAGAAACACTGAACTGGCTTCGAGGACCACCAACAGATAAATGGGTCATGAAAATATGGTACATAAACCCAGTAGAAGTTTGAGGCATTGTAAAGAAAAATAAAATTTGCAGGAGACTGGATGGATCTGAAATTATATTAAGTGAGGTAACCCAGACTCAGTTGGATGAATACTGCATTTTCTGTCTTATATGTAAATCCTGGCTTTCAATGTTTATATATGTATTGGTATTGGAGTGAATTTAGGTCATGAAACTGGAAAGGGAACCACAAGCGGGGGAAATGGATCTTTTAATAAAGAGGGAGGTTTTAGAAGACATAAGATATAAAACTGCAAAGGGAATACTGGGGAAGGAAGCAGATTATGTGCGAAGATGACAAAATGAAGCATGTTACTTTGTATGGTAATCAAGAAAGAAAAGTTAAAAAATAAAAGAAACAGCAACAAAATTAATATTTGACTTGTCCTTTTTTCATAATGCATGTTTTTCTTCCAACATAAAATAAATCTACAGAAACTCACATAAAGTGGCAAGAAACTGAAACGCAATAAAATGATCATTTATGAAATAGGACTGAATTTCTGAAACAGAATTGTTGAGTTTACTACAAATCTGAACAGGAAGTTCTCAAGCTTAAAATAAATTGCATTCTGATTCTCCTCGTGTAGATTGGTTGCTGGGAATTTTAAGTGCACTTACATAAGCTATGACGTTCAAGGAAATAATCTTGATTTTGTTTTATATCAGGAGAGGTAATCAGCCAGATTAAGATGTAAGAACCAGAGCAAGATGGAGAAATTGACATATCTAAACACTGGTAAGACCAGAAGTACTGGGAATCTAGAAGGGCAATTGGTTTTCTAGATATAGCCCAGGTACAAGTGCATCATCAAAAGTGCTTATGAAAAGTGTACATTTCCAGAGCCCATAGGTGATTTACTGTGTGAATCTCTGAGGTAAAATTCAGGAATCTGCATTTCAAAGGAAATTTCCACTTGACTGTGCAACCAAGCCATTTTTTGCAGTTATTTATTTATAGGTTATCAATACAGAGCTTTATGTAAAGAAATCTGAAATAAAAGAGCCAGACTAGAGCATTTACTTTAGTCCCTTGAGAATTCTATATAGTTGCTTGACTTATTACTATTAGTATACCCTGTTTTATTTTCATTGCTAGGGTGATAGGCAAAGTTCCCCATTTTAAATTTGGTTTGTGTGCTGTTACTAAAAGACTAATTTGACTTTCCTCTGAAATGTCTGCCTCCACATGGGTGATGAAAGTTAGCCATGACCTTTACATACTTCATATTTTCTTCAAAATATGTTAGTACCTGGCACAAGCACATGACCATTGTCCTAGACTGTCCATGCTTCATGCTGACATATCAGCTCATGTGCTTGTATACCACCAATAGTGGAGCCAAAAGGTGAATGCTTAAAACACCAGCCATTCCCCACATTCTCATGTAGATACAGAGAGACATAAACAGTGTGCTTTTCCTAGAATAAAAAAAAAAAAAGAATGATAACGGAGGTGAAAATAAAATATTCAACTTAATTAAAGAGAGAAAATAAATTTCTGGGAGTGTACTGTTCTGAACTCAATGTTCTCAGCTAGTAATTGAACATCATAATTACTGTTAGAATGAATAGAAACGCTTCAGGCTGGGCTTGAAGTCAGTGATTGGCTGCCACAAGGTGCCAGAGTCTTCAACACCCACAGGATTAGCAAAGTGCTGTGGTCTGCACTTTAAAAAAATGTAATGAAGTGTCAAAACTTAGAGTATTCTTTCTTTTTTAAAATTTTGTAATTGTTTTGAATTATTCATAAATATGTACTTACCAGGTCATCGCATAGATGTTTTATATAAGGGAAGCTATTTATCTCAGAATTCATCATATATTTAATGTGTCTCTAGTTTTTCTCTAATTTTTCTCTTAGGCTTATTTCTGGAAATGTAAACTATTGTGTAAGTGTGGCATGTCACTTTTGTTGATTTGTCTTTCTCATGCCTTGTATCATTCACATTAACCTCTTCGTGTACATTTTTATATTTTTAGGATCCACCTCTGTTATGATTCACAATATTTTCAAATGGAGAAATCCAGAAGCACTTAAGCCGTGAATACAAATGGGAATCCTGACACCGATGGCTTGTGGTAGCTCATAGTATTCTGTTTTCTGATTCAGGTTGAAAGATTCAGTAATGCTTTGTCTTTCAATTCAGATTCTAGGGTGCAATGCTTCCAAAACTTGACACCACTGTGCCAAGCCTAAACAAAAGTAAGGCAGACTATCCCACGAATAGAACTATTAATATAACTGTCCTGAAATTCACTGAGTGAAGTATCGAATGAGAGGAAAGTAGCCTTTGTTAATTATACCATAAATAAACACTTAACATTTTAGATCCTTAAACAAGGCAAGTGGGAAAGATTTATGTAGCAAAAAACTGGTTTTTCTGTTAATTGGATCAGTAATCTCTAAGGCTGCCAGGCCACGGGTCACCAAACTTATAAAAAGGATCAAATTAAATTGGATCAATTTACTGACAAAAAAAACTAATTCAAGGCAAAAATTCAGAGATAATTAACTTCTATTTCTCATGTCATAAACTAAGACTAAATTTTGTTTGTTTCTCTTATGATAAGTGAGAGAAAATTTTTACATGAGAAGATTTAACTGAGGATTGCTTGGTTTGCAAATGATGTTAACTTGTGAAGAGTTAACAATTTAGTTATCTCTGTAGGCACTTCTGGTCCTGGTAACATTTTGTTTCTTTGGATACATAACCTCATTGTACTTAATAATGAAGAAGGAAACATAGCCATGATTCATTATTTTTATCAGGCTACAAAAGGCAATTTTTGGATAAAGATACCAGTGTAAATTGAGAATTAGCACATCTATCCCAATTTGCTAATCTCAGAGAAGATTAATACATGATAATAGAAGCCCAATAATGATCAACCATTAAAAACAAAGTTAGATTAAAAAGTATCAATTTTCAGCCAGTTTACTCAGTGGTTAGAAAAGGTACTTCCTGTTTCCTGTTTCAACAGAGGAATGTATTTTTATTGTATTTTATTTATCTTGTGTTAATGTGTGTAGGCATGCATACCATGGTACACAGGTGGAAGGCAGAGAACTGATACTATCTTGTAGTATCAGTTCTCTCCTGCAAATGATGTGAGACTCTGGGATCAAACTTAGGTTGTCGTTGGGCTTGGTGGCCGTGTCTTTAACCACTGATCCATACCACTAGCTCTTAGTATTTTTAAAAGCATATTCTCCAGCAATGAGAATACCTCTTTTTTCTTGTTTTAAATTTTCTTATATATGTGAGTTAGAAGCATACTTCTGAAATGTTTGTAGTTCATAATTTTTATTAAATATTAAGATTTATTTTAAAGTTATGCCAGTCTAAGGTATTCAATAAAATATAGAGAAAAAACCCTTGTTGGTTACAACAGAGGGGGTGCCTCTGGTGTCTAGATGCTACTAAACAGCCCTCAGTATCACAAAGAAGCAGATATACAACCTGCACAGCTTTGACTTAAACCTCTAACTTTGACCCTACCCTCTAGCAAATCTTTTAGTTTGCGAAGAATCACTTTGCAAAAGAACACAAATGAAAGCAAGACAATTTCAGTGTAGCTAGATAATATGTTTTAGTATAAAATTCATGTGTGTTCACTCTTCCTCCTGGCAGTGTCTGTCTTCCTCAGGACAGATGGACAGGTAAAACATCCACAGTGGTTAATGTGAATCCACCAGGGACAAGGGTAGGTCATCCAAGATAAAAATGACTGGGACAAAACCTCAGTGTTTTAGTCCTTTGATTTTCTTTCTCTTCCTGGAACAATAAACGTCATATTTATGATTCCTTTCTCCTTTTTTAGGTGTGAAGACAGAATTCTAATGGAACATGAAACATCCAAAACAGAGAATGCTCCCTCTCTGGAAGCTCCCATTGTGCACATGACGCTGTGATTCTCCAAGTCAGGAGATAGAAAACAAGTGAGTGTGGAGAAAGGCTTGTCTGTCCATTGATCTATGACTGTAAATGCTTCTCACCAGGAATAACAGGACAAGGCATGACACACACATGTAATCCCCAAACAAAAGAATTCCTCTTTATATTTACTAATTTTGCTTTTTGGAGATATAATCTTGCTCTTCACCTGCCCTGAAATTCACTATATTGCACAGACTGACCTCAAACTCAAGAGAATCTCTTTGCCTCAGCCTCCTCAGAGCTGGCATTATAGGGTGAGCCTTTACCATACAACCTTCTTTATACTATGCAGAGCATAAAGGCAAAGCTGACATGTTTCACAGTATATAGGTAAGATGTTTTAAAGCAGTACAAGAATATAAATCCAGAAAACAGAAAATGAACTATCTTGCTTTTGACCTTGTCTAAATGCCAACAAAAGACAAGCAGGTGAGAGATTAGCCTTTTATTATTTTTTAAATTTTATTTGTTTTTGTATGTGTATGAATGTACTGTCTGCATGTAGGTTTGTGCACCTATGTCGTGCAATGCCTTGGAGGTCAGAAGAGGGTCTCGGATTCCCCTGGAACTGGAGTTCTCCTGGAATTGGAGTTACAGACGGTTCTTAGCCGCCATGTGGGTGCTGGGGATCAAACCTGGGTCCTCTGCAAGAGCAGCAGTTGCTCTTAACTGCTAGGCCATCTCTCCAGTCCCGAGATTAGCCTTTTAATATGCCCTCAGAAAGTGTCTTGGGCTAGGTGCATGCATGTATTTAAAAATACCTATTTTGATGTGAATAACAGGTAAGAAGGTACTCTACTCCTCAGTCATCTTCATTTGGCCACCAAATGGGGTGATAGAAAATAGCAAGGAAAAAATATTTTATAAAATGTAATGAGATTAATCAAGGATTTAAGACAAGGGGGAAAAGATGGAAATAAGTTAGAAAAAGAAGGAACTGCATAGAATCCACTTGTCCTGCAGATTCTAGAGGAGTGTGTACTTGTGACTCCTAGGCACTGGAAAGTATTTATGAAGTCTGCTGATGCGATTTGAGGAACAGGGAATGCAGAAGGCAAGGGGGCCAGGGGACTGAGACCCAGATTGCCTGGGAGAGAACCCAAAATTCCCCACCCACAAATTACTTTCAGACTCTGCAATTACTACTGTATATGTGTGGAGAGTATGTATCCATATTTTAGAGGAAGATAAAATTAATGGAGGAAAATGTGAATTCCTAAGCATAAAAAAAAAAAGACTGAGAGAAAGATGCAGGATAGTTATGGCAGAATGCATGACCTGGGGTGGGGTGGGGTGGGGTGGGGGGAAGGGAAAGGGGAATATGCCTGAACTGAATTGAAAAGTGATGTATGAAATACACAAAACATCAATAAAAATTAATAATAATAAAAGAAATGCAATGGACTCGATTAAATGAACAACCCACTCATGGTATTGCTCCTTGGTATAGCTGAAATATGGGAATAATCCAGTAGGGATTTTGGAAAGGCTGGCCTTGAACTCCCAGAGATCCACCTTCCTCTGCCTCCCAAGTGCTGGGATTAAAACTGTGGGCCACCAGGCCTGGCCTTTAGCAGTATTCTTATGTTAGTCTTTTCCTTGTTTTGTCTGAGGTTATCCCAGCCCTAGGGGAACCTAGTGATTCCTTCCTGTAGGTATGCCCATGACCCATAACAGTGCTACACCCAGACACTTCACAAATGCATTACTGCAGCATAGATCTCTCCCGTGGGGTCCAGACCCACAGATCTAACTCAAGTCAGCACAACTTCTACTCTTATCACCTCTCTCTGGTTAATTTTATAACTTACACTTGCGTTTCCAGATTCCTTCATCCCTACCTCCACTCAGGCCCCAGAAATTGTAATAGGAACTATTGCAGTATCTCTGTCCCATCCTCAGACATGGCTGAACCCTCCTAATTTGTGAAAACAAGTCTGGCCATATTTGCTCTTCAGAAAAATCTTAGCGAATGAATCTTTTTTTTTTTTTTGGTCTTTTTGAGACAGGGTCTCCCTGTAGTCCCAGCTGACCTGGAACACACTCTGTAGACCAGGCTGGCCTTGAACTCACAAAGATCTGCCTGCCTCTGCCTCCCCAGTGCTAGAATTAAAGGCGTGCACCACCACGCCTGGCTTGCGAATCTTTTTATGGAATAAATCTAAAACTAATACGGGCTTGAAGTTTGGGCTTGGGTTTGAAACAAAGTTCCACTCTAATCATGTTTCAGAGATGGCCTCCCCTTCCTTGTAGCCCAGTGTTTCATTTGCATGTTCTCATCTCCACTCTCCACAGGACCTTTGAACATGCTGCTTTTCTGTTAAAGGGAACACCCCTCCCCCAGCACTGCAATGTACCTATTTTGTCCCATTCATCTTTCGATGCCATCGTAAACCCTATTTGTTCAGAAGATTTTTCTCACAGTCCTCTGCCAGGCCATATCCATTCAAGAGAAACTCCTTGACCCCATGTTCTTGTCTTTGTGAGCTGCCTAAGGGGATTACATTTTCAGGTTTCTTGTAGAATTATCTTATTAAAGTCTTTATCAATCACAAGAAAAAATAAAAGCAGACAGGAATGAGGCATTTCTGTTGGCTTCTCCTCCTCATGTTAGACACCAGGTATGAGGAAGTACTTCGGGCATATTATATACCCAGTAAACACTTAACTGAATGAACTAAGAAACATTGTAGTGGTGTCTTGGATTAGGAATGGTTACAAATAAACTACAGGAAATGCTGGTCCTAATTTCCATAACCACCATTGTGAACAAGAGTAGGCTATTCTTACCATAGTATGAAGTTAACATTTGACAATATTTAAAGAAAAATACAATGATCTAAGACCATTATCAAATTCCCACGTATGAACTGTTACTGAACTGTCGAGGCACACCATTTTATTCTGTTACCTCGATGGAATGATTGCCATTTGAACAATGAGAAAACTGAACTTACCAAAGTTATCATGCCCAAGTTTATTAAGTGCAAGTGGCACAGTTGGAATTTCAGCTATGCCAGAATAATTCCAAATCCATGACTTGAATGTCTGTTCTGTGCAGTATTAGTAATATCTAAATCCAGAGGCTACTTAGGCAAGAAGGTGTGAAAGCCTTTTTAAATAAAAAAATTAAAAACAACATTTAATCACAGAATTCTGCTTTAGATCAGATCTCAGTATTCATGTCCACTTCTCTTTTAAAAATGGCACATGTGAAAGTTATATACAAAATAGAGGAACAGTTGGCTTGTAGACTCTACTGCAAAGCATAAACCACTATTGTTTTAGATGATTTTCACATTAAATTAAGTGAATAAATAAATGTCTAATACTTTGAAGTTGGTTGTTTTTTTTTTTTGGTCTTTTTGAGACAGGGTCTCCCTTTAGTTCAGCTGGCCTGGAGCTTACTATATAGACCAGGTGGGCCTTGAACTCACAGCGATCCACCTGCCTCCACCTCCCAAGTGCTAGGATTAAAGGTTTGTGCCACTACGCCCAGCTGAAGTTGATGGTTTTAAGAAGAATCTGTTTGCAGCTATTTCTCTTAAATCTAGCATGAGACCCACACTGGGCACTAAAGACACTGAGCTATCAACCTCTATGCACATTTTGCTGACTCTGACTTGTTTGCTATTGGCCTCTATCAGTTGTTTGAAGTAGGAGTTGTGAATGCATTTCAAATTTTTTGTCTGCTTTATGTAACCCAGAGACATTTATTATTGGACATACAGAGAGCTGAATGAAAGTGCTACTTACTTTGTAGGAAAAGATACAAATATTGAAGGAGATCTCAGTAGTCACAGAATGTTCAGTCTTAGAGACTCTAGATTCCAGAGTGCCTGAGCTCTGTAGGAGACTGACAGGTCTGTGTTTTTCCAAAATCTCAATGTTTTATTAGCAGTCTGGTAATTTTTTTTTTATTTTAGGGAAAAGGAAAAAAATGTTTCAGTAGTCAAATATTAATTTGTTAAAGTAAAAGCTTAAGGACTCATAAGAAAGTTATGTTGAAGAGACTGCACTAATTGCTTCCGAGTTATGACTGTGACAGGCCCGCTCCAAGGTCCCAGGGGGAGGTCACAGTTGTCACCACATCTGCTATGGGATAATCATAGGATGTTTTGAGGGCTGAGAGTTCTCATCTGTAGACCATCTAATTTGGATCAGTGTTCTTGAAAGCCTAGACTAGATTTAAAATACCAGGGTGTTCCAGAACTTGGGAGGCAGAGGCAGGAGGATCTTTATGAATTCAAGGCCAGCCTGGTCTACAGAGTGAGTTCCAGGACAGCTGGGGCTACAGGGAGACCCTGTCTGGAAAAGACCAAAAAAAAAAAAAAAATACCAGGGTGTTTAAGTAGTAGGAACATTAAATACCTGTCAAGGACAATAGAACTACACCCCGAGTCTCTGTCGTCTCAGTCACCAATATCACTGTGTGTGTTGTGTCTCTGTAGACAGTGTGTGTTGTCTATCTATAGACAGCCAATAGTCGGAAGAACAGCATAACTAAAACAAGAGCAGTGGATTCTTTGATAACATTGACAAGGTCTCACTCTGTTAGTCCAGCCTAGCCTCAGACGCACTAAGTAGCTCAAATTGGGGCTTCGACTCATGGCAATCCTCTTGCCTGAGGCTCCAAAGGGCTAGGATTATTGGAGTGAGTTATCATGTCCAGCAACCCCAAATGACTTTTTAATTTTTTTTTAATATTTTATTTATAAGGGCTGGAGAGATGGCCTAGTGGTTAGGAGCACCGACTGCTCTTGCAGAGGACCTGGGTTCGATCCCCAGCACCCCCACATGGCAGCTGAGAACCATCTTTAACTCCAGTTCCAGGGGAATCCAATGCCCTCTTCTGACCTCCGAGGCATTGCATGACACGGGTGCACGAACCTACATGCAGACAGTATATTCATACACATAAAAATAAATTAAATTTTTTTTAAAAAAGAAAACATTTTATTTATTATTTTTATTTTATATGCATGAGTATGTTGCTTCCATGTATAGAAATGCACCACTGTTGTACAATGCCTGCAGAGGTCAGAAGAAGGTGTCAGATCTCCTGGATCCCAACTGAGTTAGAGACAGTTGTTGGCCACCATGCGGGTGCTGGGAATCAAACCTGGGTCCTCTGAGAGATCAACCAGTGCTCTTGACTGCTGATCCAACTCTCCAGCCCCCCAAATGACTTTTTAAAATCAAGCCATTCGATTAGTTCTTTACCTAAGCATTCTGTATGGTTTGAACTAAAAGATGTTGACATTTGTATGTATATAATGTGAAACATTAGACAAATCCAATAATGGACATGGTTACCAGCATCAGAAGCTTTCATGGATGTAACAGGAAGTTGTCATGGGCTACTAGCTCTACTTTATTGGCCAGCAGTAAAGCATTAATCAATATTTATTTATTTTCCTACTTAATTGTTTTTATAGTTTTCCTAAATTCACATAGTCAAAATGGCATTTTGACCTTTCCTTCATCATCTAATGAGAAATGTTAAATTTAAAAGGCTCACTCAGTAGGGGCATATTTGAAAATGCACTTGCATTTCCAGGTTAAAATATGTGCTAGGGAGCTGGAGAAATGGCCCAGTGAGTAAGCATACTGGCTACTCTGGCAGAGGACATGGGTTCCGTTCCCAGTACCCACGTGGTGGCTAACAACCATCCATAACTCTAGACCCAGGAAAATTAGAAGCCTTCTTCTGATCTTTGCAGGTGCTGCACAGCATAGGTGCACTTATATACACAAAAGCAACACACTCATACACAAAAATAAAGATAATAAATAAACTACATGTGCTGGGACATCAAAGGGAAATGGGTGCAGTGCCTGACACAGCTCTTTCACTGTCACTGAGCGCAGCTGTGACACTCAGAACTTGCTCTGTTGAATCTGGAAATTTTGAAAAAGTGCAATTCGAAGTCAGTGGGCAGTGCAAGCAGAACTCTTGGTCGTCCTTGGGTTCTATAGGGCTGCGTCATGATACGGCATGATGTTTTCACCCAAGCACATGTTGCTGCATTGCATGTTTCTCAGGTGAATCTGTTTTGCTTATGGTCTAACTCCTCCTTCTAATTTTGCTGGCCATTCAGTGAGCAAGGGCTCTGGAGGAGACCTGTCCCTTACAGGGACATGTGTCTTGATTAGCTAAGCCATTCCTTGCAGGTTCCTTTTAAAGCTTGTGATTGGTTTCAAACTGGCCAACGAAACAGAAGGAAATCCATTCCAAAACTTGAAAAGAACACTCTCATTTGAAACAAGCACAGTGCCTGGCTCCCTTTAAGTTACAGTTACATGGGAGCAAAGCAATGCTTTGGGAGGCCACCTCCACACAAGATAGCAGCATGGTCATTGAATCAGTGGGACTGACTGATCATGGTTCCCAAGAAAATGTACATTTAGAGAGTAGAAACCATGCAACTTCAAGAAATATAAAGATACTTTTGTGCCTGTTTGAATGTGTGTGAGTCTATTTATACAGAATAGTCAATACAATGGTTAAGGCTGAATTTCTTTTTCAAATGAATTTTCCAAAATATTTCCTTCTTGGGAAACTAAGATAAAGTTGTAAATTTTCTCACTTTTAAAACATGTTCTAATATTTAGCACAGGAGACTTGAAAGGAGGAGGAAGGAGGAGGGGGAGAAGAGATAGATTTAAAAAGTTCAATTTGAGATAAAAAATGATTACAAAGAAAAGTGATGTTGAGCAACTCACTTTTTGAGAAACTATCATAATCGATAACTTCCCACAGGTTGGTTCATGAACCTTATCTTTGGTTGAGCTAGTAACAAAGGAAACAATTAGACACAATCACCAGCTTTTTCATGCATTAATGCCAGTGCAAATTAACTCCTACCACTAAAATTACTCCTTCTGTCTGTCAAAATCTGTGAAGGGTATGACTTACTGCACTCAGGGCATAATTGTGTCTCCTTGCCTGCATTAAACTGACACATTAAAATCAATATTAATTAAAACCGCCTCAAACATCTCCTCATTATTCTATTTGGCTCCTAAAGGTGGTTATCATTTATGACAGAGGCTGGGGAGAGTCTGGACTTAACCAATTCTTCCTGCCAAATTCTGAATGTTCATTTATTGGTTGGATTTAAGTGGCTACTTTCCTAGATAGTATTATTTATACTGTAACTCTAAAAAAGAGCCTGATGTCTAACTCAGAATTTCATCTAGACTGTCCAAACAACATTGCCATAGGTAGAAGATGCCTCATGTTTCTCAGTTGCTTTAGCAGCAACTCTAACAATCTGTGGAGTCTCGTGATAGCTCCTTCTCTTTTGTTCATGTTAAAATTCCACAGTATGAAGAAAAGTGTAGAAGTTCAGAGATAGTTACTGTGTCTGGAATCCTTTAATCTGGGAGCCCTAGCCCTAATTAAATCAAACCCCCATGACCACCAGAAATGAGAATTAGAAGACTGATACTTCCTCTCTTCTCCTGGCTGTACTTAAACTTTGAGGCCATCTGAGAACTGAGCCTCTGAGTGCTAGGAGACAGAGACACAGTCTCATTATCACCCAATTCACTGGAAAAACACTAGCTTTCATAAAGCAGTGTTTACCTTCCAGGAAATACTAGCTAGAAGCATACCACCCATGTAAAGACAAAAGGAGTGAGAGAATAAGAACAAGATTGTGATCTAACAACTTTAATAACTCTTAAACACAGTTGAGATTACATTTCATATTCCATGTAATGCTCAAAGTGTGGAAAAATTAGTTACTGATTAAGCTTTTTCTTAAATGTTGCAAAAAGAAAGGATTTTACCTTCAGAATTCTGTTTTAAATGTGTGTGTGTGTATGTGTGTGTGTGTGTGTGTGAGAGAGAGAGAGAGAGAGAGAGAGAGAGAGAGAGAGAGAAAGAGAAAGGAGAAAATTCTGACCAAAAAGTATCACTTACATATTACATATATAGTACATGTATTCTTCAGCTAAGTGTCCTGGTTTAGCTTATAGAACCCCATGTCTACGTGGACATAGGGATAATATTTAATTTATATTTCTCAGTGTTCTAAACCAGATCATAGGCGTAAAAATAATTCTGACCTAAAAGATTACTTGAAGGGATCAAATGAGTTCTCAATAAATGTTAACTACAATTAATAAACAACAAGGTGGCAGAGTCTTACATTCACTAGAATTTAGATAACAATTTCAAGGATTATTCTCCATAGCACTGGTTATTTTTTTTTTTAGTACCTTTTACTTACAATGCGAGAAAATCTGATTTTCTAAGATCCTTGTAGAGACCCATTGGGTGCCATACAGCCAGCAGCAGACTCGAAGGAGCTTTCAATGAGGGTCATTAGAATTCACAGCAGCGGGCTGGAGAGATGGCCTAGCGGTTAAGAGCGCCGACCGCTCTTACAGAGGACCCGGGTTCGATCCCCAGCACCACATGGCGGCCGAGAACGGCTGAAACTCCAATTCCAGGAGAACTCCAGTTCCAGGGGAATCCGATACCCTCTTCTGACCTCCGCGGCATTGCACGACACGGGTGCACAAACCTGCATGCAGACAGTACATTCATACACATACGAAATAAAATAAAAAAGATATTTAAAAAAAATATTAAAAAAAAAAGAATTCACAGCAGCATGTTTTAAAACTGTAGTAGAAACAAACTTCATAAGGAAGGATAGTAATTTCCAAAATAAAACTCCTATTTTCTTTCCAGAAAGAGATGGAGAACAATCGGAACATTACGTGTCCTTGAGAAAAGTTTGGCTCAGCTTCCATGGAAAAGTTGGCTCTGCATTAGTGAGGTGAGTCTCTATTTGATCTGGGGTTTAGGTCTTCCCTAGCACATGCGTTTGTTATCAGTGTATACAACTTAGATAGAAGTGTCCTGGCTTCCTCCTAGGAATTAATAAGCGATATATTCAAAGGTACTGAGTAGTAAAACGTGCATGTTTTACTGCTAGAATTTATAAGAAGTTGCTAACAGAGGGTGGAAACTATCTAGGGGACGGCTCAGCATCTTCTGTCAGAAAATATTTGAACCAAGATGATTTCTTGGTTCTGCACTTTATGGTAGCTGTGAGGTGGGGCAGAAGCTGGGGACCGTGTTCGGAAGACAAAAAATAGTAAGCACTGAACAATCAGGCCTATTCTAAACATTCCCGTATTATGATTTACAGAATTCCAAGAAGCATAATTTACAGAGGAAAAAAGAAAGGGGAATTTCAGTTAACTATTTAAAAATACAAGGACACAGTAAAACACTGGGATCTTGTCTAACTAATTTGGAAATGGCTTCAGAATTCAACAGGCACCGTCGAGTCCAAGCTCCGTCACTCACTGGCTACGGCCTTAGACAAGGTGTTTGATCCCCATAAACCTCTGTTACTCATCTAGAAAATGAAGTTAAAAAGAGTATTTACACAAGATAGCTATTGCTAAGATTAAAGTGAGGGTTAGCAGAGTATGTTGTCCATAGTAGGAACTTGTCCACAGTAAGCACTTGGTAAATCAAGGATATTTTCATATTTGCATCCATTTTGCCAGGATTTAAAGGAATTGACTTATCTGTTTCCGCCACTACTGATTGGTACCTTCTACTTCTTTCATTCCCCTTCTTCCCTGCATTTTTTTTTCTGTTATACTGCAGAATCTTCCATTAGAAAAATTATAAGTGGTGGTAAATCTGTATGATCATTGTACAATGGATTGTGGCTTGTGAAGTTACTGAGCATCTGGCAGCTTTCATGACCTCACAGGTCCAAGGAACTGAAGACCACGTGTACTACAGTATTAATGAAAAAAAAAATGAAGTCTCAACTGCAAGCAACCAGCTTAAGAAGGCACTTTTAAAACACAATACACTCAGAGGCTGGGTTTATTTTTTCTTTCACGTTGACTGGACTGTTTGTCCACTAGAGGGCGATAATGAGTCATCTCCCTAAGTGTTTAGCAGTCAATTCTGAAATTAGGAGACATTTCAAGGGCAGAACCATGCTTTACTCCAGTTCTACATCATCTGTAGAGAGAATGTCTAGAAATGAGAAGGACAATTCCAAGAGCTGATCAATATCTTGTTGTAGAAGATAGATGAAGGTAGTGTGTAAGGAGCAGAATTTAAAAACCCATATAAAGTGCAAGGAAAGCAGCGCCTCCATTAAGTTCTCCTCTGACCTCTACCTATGGCTCCCGCACCCTCCCAACACACACACACACACACATACACACACACACACACACACACACACACACACACACACACACACGCCATGTGCACACACATAATAATAAAATAATTTTTTATTCTAAAATAAAGAATGGCAACTGCCACATATTGGAGTCAGCTTTCTTAGACATGCTCGGCATGTTGGGGACTGTTCCCTTTCTTGAAGAAAAGCAAGAACAAATTCCAGGAAGTATGTTCAAGTGTAAAAATGAACCTAACAAAACCCTTTTCCATATGGTCCACATAACAGGACAGATCATGCGTGGTAAAGCAAGACAGAAGCTGCATTAATTAATTAATGCTGCACCGTTGGTAAACACACATGTGCAATGCGTACGTCAAGAGCCATCAGATGGGGCCTCGAGAGATGGTTAAGAACACTGGACGACCTGGGTTCAATTCCCGGCAGCAACATGGCGGCTACCTTCTGTAACTCCAGTTCCAAGGGATCTGACACCTCTTCTGACCTCCTCAGGCACTGCGCAACATGGCGCAGTGACACACATGCAGGCACACACTCACACACATGAAGTAAAAAAATAAAATATTTTAAAAGACTGGTCAGACTACAGAAATGACAACGCCTCAGAAATCCTGCTAAACTTGCATCTCTAAATTCTGTTTTATGTTTTGCCCTTATTTTTAGAGAATTTCATATATGTAACTTCTAGGTTTTTTTCATTTTTTATTGTTATTAAACTTTTTCCATAAGTCATACATCATTTCTCAATCGAATCTAGAGTTGCTTCCCTTTCCATGCCCCCCACCCTACCTGAGTCCCTGCACTCTGCCATACATATTCTGCATCGTTTTCTGAGCCTTTCCAGAGTTTTTTTTTCAGTTCTTTTGTTGTTCTCTCCAACTTGTATTGTACATTA
This sequence comes from Rhizomys pruinosus, assembly GCA_009823505.1. NCBI lineage: Eukaryota > Metazoa > Chordata > Mammalia > Rodentia > Spalacidae > Rhizomys > Rhizomys pruinosus. The sequence goes on from VZQC01015407.1 coordinate 4,461,220, forward strand.
ATTAATATATATATCTTATCTATCTCTATATATATATTATGCATATCACTTGAATTGGAGGACTTTTTTTTTCCTAAAAGGTGTCATGTTTTCCTTAAGGAAGTGCTCAAATGTTGCTCCTTGGCAATCCCAAACAACTATCAATCCTGCACTTTTGCTCCACAATGGAATCTTTCCCTCCCATGGTCCCCCAAATGAAGTCCAGTAAGCACGCGTCCTGTCTTGATACCCCTGTACTGGCCTCCATGATACAGCCCAGGTAGTCCAACAATGGCAGTCTATATTCTGAGGAGGCTGAAATTCCCTTAGCTGTTTAGTCAACAAGCTGGGTATTTCAGTAGTCCCCATCTGGCGTTGAAAGGTTGGAGGATTCTTGGAGACACATGAGTTTTCAGTCCATATTGGAAGGTTACGAAGCTGTGTCTCATATCTTTGAGGAGTGCCAAAAGTGGTGGCAGCCACATGGTAGATGCACTTGCCAGTAAGAATTGAAGACAGGCTCTCTTTTTCCCTTTTTACTAAGATCTCAAGTTTTATGTCTGCAGTACAGAAAACCTTGGTTAAGCTGGGCTAACTGTGTGGCCATAAGCATCCAAAAAGAAAGTACAACCAGAAATAAATAATCAGTAAGGCCAGAGAAACTGTACTGCTTTCCATTTTGTAACTGGTTCTTTTTTTCTCACTTTATAGGTCTGATGCCCACAGAGTTCACCACATTTCTTCCTCCTCTTGTCAAATTTATGGGTGTTTGCCACCACACCCAGGTAGCTTGTATCTTTTTTTTTTACATCTGTGTGTGTGTGCGCCTGTGTATATAGATGGGTTTTTCATAGATGTGAGTTCACATGGATGGAGTGCACACACATGTGCACATGGATGTGGAGGCCAGATGTCTGTCAATGTCAACTATCAGCTCACGGATTCACTTAGTATAGTTAGCCTGCTTGATAGGGGATTCTCTGTCTCTCCCTTCCAAGCACTGGGTTGCAGTCAGGATCCACACCTCCCCAGCATTTACAGGAGTCTTGGAGACTCAAACTCTGGTCCCTGCATTTGTATTTCATCCCTGAGGCGTCTCTCTGGCACCATCACTTGTATTTTTGAAGAACCTTTCCCAGTGTTAGCTTACTTGATATACCCTTGGCAATCTGGATGGAAATGTGAGTATTAGTCAGCTGAGGAGCTGGTAGGGCAGAGGTGATTCCCACTTAGCATTAGACTGCACATAGACCCCCAGTTCATGTAGGTTTCTTTGTAGAGGTGTTTTTATACTATAGTTTAGGTGGTGAATGATCCCCAAAGGCTGTGTGTTAAAGATCTGGCCCCAGTGCGAGTTATTTGGAGGTTGAACTCCTAAGAAGGGAGCCCTCCTGGGAAGTCTCTAGGTCACAGAAGGAGGTTCCTGAAGGGACAATATGGTCCCATCACCTCTCCTTGCTCTCTCTTTCATGCTGGTCATGTAATGAGAAATTTTGATCTCTAAGAGTTCCTGCCCTGATATCCTGACTCACCACAGGACTGAAAAGTTCATTGAACATGGACTGGAACTAACTTCAAGCCAAAATGAAACTTTTTTCAATAGAATTATCACAGGTATTTTGTTATAATGACAAATGTTATAATACAAGCAAAATTTGCAAAAGTCCCCTTCATCTTTAAACATTATTTTCTTCATCCAAGGAGATGGTTAGCCAGTTGTGCTGTTTATGCTCAGGCCTGACAATATGATTTCAACCCCTGGATCAAGTGGTAGAAGAGAACCAACTTCCAAGAGTTGGCCTGTGATTGGCCTACACATGCCATGACATATATGTGCCTGCACATTCATTCTCTCTCTCTCTCTCTCTCTCTCTCTCTCTCTCTCTCTCTCACACACACACACACACACACACACACACACATAAAATACATGGTCCCTTTTAAGACTGTCTTTCCTCTTGCCAAGACATAAATAGATAGAATTCTGTTTGCTTCCAGAATCAAAACTCATGAGATCTATCTAGTAATACCCCATCTCTAAGGCCCCTTAATAATTTCTGTGGCAGGTGAAAAATCTATTCGCTTTGGTATTATATTTTACCTCATTGTTTGTGTAAAGGATTTTCTACACAGGTTTAAAAAATAGCAGTATAATGAGTTTGTATTAATCTGTTTACCTGTATTGACTAATTTAAGCCGGTGAATAACTTTCAGATAGAAAAAAATTACAAGTACCATGTTACAAAGGAGTAAACAGAAACACAATATGATTGTGGAAATTACTCAAGTCTCGGCCAGGAGGAGGGTTCTAAAGCCCATGGTCTCCAGGCCTGGGTGGACCACAGTATGAATGGTCTACTGCTAAGCAGTCAGAACTCTGCTATGGCAAACAGTACCTAGGATTGAGCTGCTGCTACCATGCCCAGACATGACTCTAAGGATCATGCAGGCATCATTTCTCTCAGTCTTCTAAACAATACCATGAGCCAGTCATCTTCTCATGTAGAGATAAAGATACAGAACTCTGAGGGCATAGTGAGTAGTAAGATCACACATCCGCTAAGAATGTACCAGGACTAGAACTCACACTTCCTCTGATTCCTACAGCTATACTTTCGTCATGAATACCATCATGTCCCTCTGAAGGTTCCAACTAAATACTGCCAGCTCACCTCTTTTTATTTTATTATTTTGTTTTATTATTTATTATTTTTATTTTATGTATATGAGTCTATTGTTTGTTTTTTTAAATTTATTTTCGTATGTGTATGAATGTACTATCTGCATGCAGGTCTGTGCACCCGTGTCGTGCAATGCCGCAGAGGTCAGAAGAGGGTGTCGGATTCCCCTGGAACTGGAGTTCTCCTGGAATTGGAGTTACAGATGGTTCTTAGCTGCCATGTGAGTGCTGGGGATCGAGGATGGAACCCAGGTCCTCTGCAAGAGCAGTTGGTGCTCTTAACTGCTAGGCTATCTCTCCAGCCCATGAGTCTATTGTTTGTATGTATGGAAGTGGACCTGTGTCATGTAGTGCCCTTGGAGGCCAGAAGAGGGCATCCGATCCTTTGGAAGTGGAGTTACAGATGGTTGTTAGCTGCCATATGGGGTGCTGGGAGTCAAACCTTGGTCTTCTGGAAGAATAGCCAGTGTTCTTAGCTGCTGAGCCATCTCTCCAGCCTCCAGGTCACTTCTTATAGCATGCTGCACATGGCCGATGAGATTAAAAGCAAGTGTGACTCTGAATCAGAGTACTGTAACTGTCTCTATGAATAAAATGTCTATTTGAGTTTCATTTAACCTCAAATGAATCTGATTACCAAATAACCATTGAAGAATTATTGAGAATTAGGTTCTATAATTACGGTTCATGCTAATGTCATTAGCAGGCACCCTTTCATATTTAGGCCCGCTAATTAATCCCCATAAGCACAGAAATTTATGATCAACAAAAAAAAAAAGACTCTATGGTCAATTACAAATAATCCCCAAATACCTCAAACAGTTTTCAGGGCTCCTTTAGCTCCTTTGCTTAGGATATACTCAGTTTGGAGGCTGTGATCATTGATAGCTTTTCACTCTGAATCACCTATCTCATTGATGTGCCTACTTGGGGAAATGATTGAAACTGGATTCCCAACTGCCAGGATGTAGGGTAATAAAAATAATTGCTTTCTTGATTCAGGAGAACCCCCCAAATTGGACATACAGCTCTATAATTCTCTGAGAAATATACTATTTCTGATAACTATAGTCACCAAGTATCTATCTGGTTTCAGTTTTGCAGAAGTTAAATTCGGCAAGTGTGCCTAATGTTAAAAATTCCATAAAGCAAGTTACCTTATGGCTCGGTCTCACAGAGAGGCGAGACAAGTCAGCATCTGACAGTGATGTTAGGGCCTGATGCTTTCTAACAACTGCTCTAAAAAAGTGCATGTTTCAAAATCTCCAAATCATGCCCTGATTTTTTTTTCATACATTTATTAAACTCTTAAAGGTCTGCTTTTGTGACAAAAATGTTGTCTTTGTGATTCAGAACATCTACCTTAACATGACTCAGATTAGTAGTCTGCAACACTCATTATTTTACCTAGACAACCATTGTTATCATCCAAAGATGCATAAGTGGCTTCAGAAGTTGTCTATTCCAAAAACGATGGGACCTGGGCCTCCCTTCTGTAGTCTTCTCAATTACTGGACCTCTGAAGCCTTCTCCATGAGAGAGCCTGGAAGTCAATGAATTCTGTTCTGTTCTTTTTGCCATGAGAAAAAAAGGTCACAACTCATTCTGTGTTGGCCTACTGGACCCCTTCCTGATTCCATTCCTGTCTCGGATGATCTCCCAGGAATCACTGCAGAACCTTTGGCAGCTGCCCAGCCTCAAAAACAATTTGGAAGGATAAAGTAGAGATCCAGACTAAATAAAATAAAATAGCCATTGAAAAACTGCTGCATCCGAAAAGAAGAGCGAATATGTTCATCTTTAAAGAATCTGAAATGAGGAATATAGGTGCTTTAGACAATGCTCACAAATGAGTTTTTTAGGGTTAATAATTGTTAGTGGGTATACTCTAAATTATAACTTGAAAGAAGTAGTTTCTATAATTGTACTATTTACTAAGTTCATCTGAAGCCAACCTTCCACTTTATTACAAAGAAACTAAGATTCAGAAACAGGAACTAACGTGTTCAAAGTCATTAAGAAAATTGGTGGTTGAGAGGGGACTGGGAATTGGGGTATTACCCACTTCAAATGTGCCTTCTTTTTGAGACAAAGTCTTCCTGTAGCACCAGCTACCTTGGAACACTCTATTAGACCAGGCTGGCCTTGAACTCACAGAGATTCACCTGCCTCTGCCACCTGAGTGTGCCACTACACCAGGCCAGAAGATTATAGGTAAATATCACCATCAGCCATTATTAGCATGGATTCACAACATCAAAATACAGAATTGGGTGTGGTTGTATACTAGGAATGCTGCATTAAAGGGCACAGACTGGGAAGGGAGAACCCACCAGGTAACCTCCACTATAATGGATGTAATGTTCTAATGTCACTGAGCTTCACACAAACTAAAATAATAACAATAATAACAGTAATAATAACAATAATAATATGAAAATTACAGGAGTCTATGCTGTTTCAAGGCAAAATTTGCAACATAATATTCAGGTACACCTTAGACCTTGCCTTCATTTTTGTTTGTTTTTGTACAATTCTCATATTTTTACTCTTTTTTGTGTATCTTTATTTGATTTAGTCCTCAGTAGTTTAAACAATACTTGTAAAATGCAAGTTTGTGAGTATTGTTCAGTTGCAGAATGTTTCACTGGTATATACAAATGTGCATCTGATCCACGGCACTGCCAAAAAATAAAAATCGATGTCACAAAAAACCCTGAATCCATTGCTCTTAACCACTAGTTTTCCAGCTACTGAAAAGCAGAGGGTAAGGGAGGGAGGGGGTCCCATCAAAGGTTTCTTTTTAAAAAAATTATATTATGTGTATGAATGTCTCCATGTGTATAAGTGCACCTGTACCACGCAATGCTGGTGGAGGTCGGAAAAGTGCATCGGATTCCCCAACTTATAGACAGTTGTTGCCTGCCATGTGGGTGCTGGGAATAGAACCCAGGCCCTCTGCAAGATCAGCCAGTGCTCTTAACCCCCGGGGCCATCTCTGCAGCCGTCCATTAAATGTTTCTTTAGTTGAAATCTACCACCAAAGATATGGTATATGCAACTTGTTTGTTTCTTTGTTTATGTATTAGCTTGTGCTTATTACAACGGTGCTTATTATGGTTAGTGGGCCGTTTTGAAGGGTGTATACATCATGTAACATATAAATCCATATGATTAGATAATATATATCATTTCACATCGTATTTGGTGATGGGAATATTTAACATCCGCTCAGTATTTTTCAAGAATACACCACATTGTTGTAAACCATATATATATCTATCCTTCTATTCATTCCCAATTTTGTGTCCTTTGATCAGCTTCCCTCTGGCCTCCTGTCACACACAAGGACCACACAGCCCCTGGCAATCACCATTCTACTCTCGAATTCTATGCAACCACATTTTAAGATTCGACTCTTTTAAAATCTTTTATTGAACTTTTGTGCATTTCATACATCACTTCTCAGTTAAATCCAGACTAATTTCCCCCTCCATGCCCCCTGCCCCTCCCAAATTCAGGTAGTCTGTCATATATGTCCTGCATCCCCTTCTGAGTCTTTTCAAAGTTTTTCAAAGCAAAAGATTATTTTGAGGGAGGGAAGAACTCTACTGCTTCAGCCTGTTCGCTGTCCCAGTTCTTTTGTTGTTGTTCCCTCCAATCCATATTGTTTCAACATATGCATTTATGTATGTCACACGTGTACTAAAATTCTGTCATCTGAAGATAAACTGTATGTTATTTCCAATCGTATTTTGGGATTCACATTTTCCTTTTTAATTTTATATTGCTTTAAAATATGCAAACATAGCCTCCACCTTTGTATGAAAATTATAAAGTCTTAAAATAGGTAGTTGGTTAATACTAGAGCCTGTTAAGGGATTCATCTTCTAAGAGCACAGTTACTTTTAGATAAAGAGAAAACCCAGAGTGGGAGGAAACCTTCACAGCTAATTCATCTGACAGAGCATTAACTTCCAGAATATATAATCTACTCAAAAAACAAAGAAGAAAACAGATGACCTATTCAAGAGATGGAGTAAAGAGCTGAACAGAGACTTCACAAGTGAGAAATTAAAAATGGCTAAGAAACATCTTTAAAAGTGTTCAACATCATTAATAATTAAGGAAATGCAAATTAAAACCACTTTAAGATTTCATCTCACTCCAACAAGACTGGCTATGATCAATAAAACAAATGATACCAAATGCTGGAGAGATTGTGGGGAAAGGGGAACACTCATCTACTGCTAGTGGGAATGTAAACTCATACAACCACTATGGAAAGCAGTGTGGAGAACCCTTAAAAGACTCAAAATGAGCCTACCACCTGACCCAGTCATACCACTCCTGGGTAGATACCCACAAGACTCATCCTACCACAGAGATTGCAGCTCTCTTCACAATACCAAAGAGTTGGAACCAACCCAAGTGCCCCTCAACCAACGAGTGGATAGAGAAAATGTGGTACACCTACACAGTGGAGTTCTATGCAGCAGTAAAGAAAGATGATATCATGAACTTTGCAGGTAAATGGGTGGAACTAGAAGATATTATGCTAAGTGAGGTAACATAGTGCCATAAAAACAAATGATGCATGGTATCCCTCATCTGTGTATGATAGCACCAAGTAAGGCAAACTGAGTAACATTAATGTTACATTTCTCTTTATCTAAACAATTCAACTTTAAGTGGAATTCTGCCATATTTGTCTTTTTGTCCATGGTTTATTTTGCTTAGCATAATGTCCTCCAAGTTCACTCGTGTTGTAAATAGCAGGATGTCTCTCTTTTACGGTTAATAAGACTAAAAGTGTTCCATTATTTATAAGTATCACATTTCATTTTTCCATTTATCAACTGAATGTATAGTTCAGCTGATTCCCTATTTTGGTATTTGTGAAAACTGATGCAATAATTACATAGACAGCATTTGGATTTCATGTCTTTGGGCACATACCCAATAGTGAGATTGCTGGATCACAAAGTTTGTTTGTTTGTATTGTCTGTTTTAATTTTTCAAGGAACTCTATGCAGCTTTCTACAATGGTTGTTACTAACTTATAGTCTTAGCAACAGTGCGTGAGTATTCTGTTTTCTCCACATATTGCCTGATATTTGTTATGCAGTATTTATAACTGCTGTTCTGAATAGGGTGAGATGGCATTTCACTGCAGTTTTGATATGCATTTTCCTGATTATAAGCAGAGTTGACCATTTTCTCACATGTCTTTTGGCCTGGCATGGCTTCTTTTGTAGCATGTTTACTCATTATCTGTCTTTGTTTGTTTACTTGGTGTCAGGTTGAATTCCATCTATATGTTATACTAATGCCTCATGAACAGTGTCACTTGCAATGTTACCATTCCAAATTGGCCATTATTTCACTCTCTGTTTCTTGGGTTGTTCATGATTCTCTAAATCTGGTATAATTCCAGATTTCTTGTGTTTTATTGCCTGTGTTGAGGGATATCATTAAAAAAACCCTTGCTCATTTTCTTTTAACATTCTAAAATATTTAAACTTTGTTCACCTCTCATATTTTCTTTTTAAAAATATTTTTTATAATTTTTATTGTTTGTGCATGAGTGTATTGTCTGCATGTATGTAAATGCAACCATGTCATACAGTGCTGACAGTGATTACAAAAGGGTATCAGATCCCCTGGAACTGGAGTTAAGGATGGTTGTTAGCCATGATATGGGTGCTGTGATATAAACCCAGATCATCTGCAAGAGTGGCCAGCACTCTGAACCACTGAACCATCTCTCTAGCCCCCACATTTGACATTTTCATTGATTTTTGCCCCTTACTTTTAAGTTTTAAATCGACTTTCAGTTAATTTTCTATAGTTTATAGGATAAAGGTAAGATTTCATTCAAGTGGCTCTAACCATTATCAAATTTTCTAGCACAAGAATTAATTAGATAGCGTAAGGGGTTGCAGATTTCCTTCGAATTATAAACAAGCTATGCTTCTCTCTCTTTTTTTTTAAATTTTATTTATTTCTGTATGTGTATGAATGTACTGTCTGCATGCAAGTCTGTGCACCCGTGTCGTGCAATGCCGCGGAGGTCAGAAGCGGGTCTCGGATTCCCCCGGAACTGGAGTTCTCCTGGAATTGGAGTTTCAGACGGTTCTCAGCCGCCATGTGGGTGCTGGGGATCGAACCCGGGTCCTCTGCAAGAGCGGTCGGCGCTCTTAACCACTAGGCTATCTCTCCAGCCCCCTGCTTCTCTAGCATCAGTAGCGAATACATTCATGTTCAATGACTGCAGTTTAGGGCAGTGTACAGGACACATCTGAGGATGCATATATATCCCTTGTGCATAGGGTCATCAGATCCATCCTTTCTGTGTTGTATTTACTCTTCCTTAATAACTAGTTATGACAGAAAAGTAACTTTTGAAAAAAAAAGTAAGAAAAAAGGCATTCTAATTTAAGAGGAGAACATACAGTATACCCAAATATGCTCACTTGGTGGGGGGGATGGTCACAAGTATAAAGACAGGCTTTTGAAAGCTTTAACATTTAACTAGAAATGACATACAGGCATTGGTATTTAAGTGTTCTGTACTATTAAAACATATTTATAGAGTAATTTTAATAGCCTGAATAAACAAGTGCTTATTCTTGCGTATTTAGTTCATTAAACATTATTATATGGGACTGCTAAGAGAAATGCATAGTACTTTCTTTTCAACATAGGGGTATATTAGTGAAGTACACTGCTTAAAGAAAAAAAAATTCTATCTTTCTGTAGAGGAGGTAGATTCTATCTCTCTGTAGAGGAGGGCTTCTTCAGATGCCAGGGAAAACCAAATCCGTGCTATGTTAGCATTACCAGCTATTTGTGGAAGTTGTAGTTGCTTTGCTTGCGAGTTAATGAAAGCTTGCTGTCAAGCAAGAAGGAGCAGAAACACTTCAGTCACATAACCCCAGACTTAACCCCACCTTCCATCTCTTCAGCTCTATGGTAGGAGCAGTACACCACCCATGCTTTTCAGATTTTCAGGAGTATGGAAAGGCGTGAATGATCCCTAGCTTTAATGGTGATTCCAGCAACCAGGAATGGAAGCACCTCTCCCCAGGTTTCTAACTGTCAGCTTGCCCTTGGGCTGAAGGAAAGAAAGCCATATCCCAAAGTGAGTCCTTTCCAAATAAAGGATGAACTTGAAATGAGACTCATTAAAGCAGAACTTTCCGCAGGTGTCCCTTCTCTGCAATGTTATGAGAAGGATCCACCTGACTAATTCTAGGCTTTTTCACACTTTTGCTCAGCATGATGTCTTCAAGAGGTAAAAACTAGGAATACCAAATAGGAATAGGAAATCAAACCTGGTCTGTCTACCTTAAAGCACCTACCCTGACCACAGTTCTCTGTCAAGGTGCTACTTCCTACACTGCTTGTTACAAATGTTGACTTGGACTTAATCAGTCCCTTTAGCATTTTTCATTTTAATTCAATTGAATAGTCTTGCAAAATCGGCCAAGGAAACAACTTCAGATAAATAAATAGGTAAAAGAGCGTGTAGGTCCTCAAGAAACGGCAGTTCTTTGGGCTGTCTATCATTTCCACTTGTCCAATTATTCTGTTCCTCCAAGGTTAGCCACACTTAGCCTTCCAAAGAGGTAAATACATCGCACAGGGTATTAACCTCTGCCAATGGAACTAAAACTGTAATTGATTTCCTTCTGTGATTATTTAACGTATAAGCATGTTCTCATTGAGAAAAATGGTGTCTGGACAACTGACATTGTATTTCTGCCAAATGCCAAGCTGATGTTCATAAAATCTTACTGGAGGCTGCCCAATGCTAACTATAGGATTTCAAACTGCTGATTTGCTGAGATGAATCCTGAGGCAATCCGCATTATGTGGCTAATCAGGAATCCCATCCCCATCCCCAGGATGAAAAGAAGCCCAAATTTTGTATTTGGAAGCCACTTCAGAAAGCTTTCATTAATTTAAATTTCAGAGCAGATTTCTCCCCATCATGTGTATTCAACTGAAGGCACGCACACAACGCTATGAGGAAATGGAAACGGCAGGCTTTTCCAAAGCATCCATTTTATTTTATTCCATAATCCAGAAGCATCAAAAATCCTAGATTGATGTGAGACTCGAAATGTTTTGATGACCGGAAAGTACTAGTGGTAATTTCCCATTCCTAATTTGCTTAATATGTGAAACAAATGGCTTCATGTTCCTTAAAGCTGCCTCAAATTAAGTAGGGCAATAGTTGATAATTGCAGTCATTTAATTCTAATGTAAAGCCCATCTCTTCCCAGGAATTGCATTCAACTGAATCCTGTTATAACTTACACAGTTTATTTATGACACAACATCTGAGGAAAATGTCCATATTCCCAAAGCTGCATTATTTAAAATTCACATTAATTTACTCATATGTTTAGTAAGGCTTAATATCATCTGAACTTTGTAAAATATATACATTATTTCTTCCTGCAACCCTTAGTGGTTGAAGACAGGAAGAAAACTGTTTTTAGTAAGGTTTGCAAAATAGCAAAGTCTATAGATTAAATATGACCAGATTCAATTTAAAAAGCAGAAATGGTATGCTTCCCAGGATTTTTACAAATCCATAGGACAGAAACAGGTACTTTGGAAATCACAAGTGGAAGTTGATGTTAACTGAGAAGACTCCCAGCAAAAACAAGTGTGATACTCCACTGCCTTGCCTTTACTGCCTGCAGAGAAGGAAGAAAGAAATCTTGATTTTATAGTCTAGATCCTGGTTATGAAACCTCAGGGGCTGTTACCCTTCCAGACTCCCAGGCAAACACCACTTGGTGTGGTATTATAGCCACTTCTAGTTACCTAGGTATCTGATCTTATCTCTCTCCTAAAACAGCTGCAAAAGGATATTACCTGTAAAGAAGGAAAACAAAAGACAAACAGAATAAGGGGTAAAGTTAGAAAAATTGCATGCTTTCAGGGCCCTTTGTAAGACTGATTAGGTAAGGGAATAAAAAGTATAAAATGATTATATCATGCTGCATGCTGCCTGACAAGGTAATCCCTAAATGGGAGAATATTTCTAGCTGTGTGTAAAATGTGACTGACAAGTCACAAACATAAATTAGTGGAACCCAAAGGAAGCCTTTCAGCAATAGTTCTAGTTCCATTTTCTAGATTTGAATACGTTCATGATGGCAAGCTGGGAGTCCTAAAGTCCTGAAAGTGCCAGTCAAATAAAACAAAAAGAGGGCACTAAGGGGAAATAGATACCTCTAATGACAAAATTAAATTTGAATGGTATGAAAAGAAAATGGTCAGGTGCCCCTTTTACTGGCCATTTGCAAATTGTTAAGTTATAAAAATGAAGGTAGCCTATGCCTTTCAAAAGGCACAACAATGCCATTAATTGGTTCAATAATAAAGACTTTGTGAAGATTCCTGTTCTGATGAGTGTCTGACCTCAGCTCTGAGTGACTTTACTAATGCAGTTGTTCCTAGCCCATAGTGTGTATATTCAAATCCTCTGTATTACTTCTTACAGATAAATCTATAGCAAACTATTTTTATGCATCTCAAAGTACATGTAATAAGAGCCCAAACTCAACATCCCGTGTTTATTAATGATCTTTAAAATCAATTCCTTGTGTTTTAAAATGCCATAATTTTGGGGATGATATAGTATAGAATGTGAATTATCAGGAAAATCATCTCAACTCTCTCTTTCATTTTGCAATATGAACACAGCCCATATTTACCACCATAAATTCCAAGGGAAAGCACGTTAAATATATATCAGACTGGTGTATTATAAACATATTGTTTTGCTGCGGTTCATTTTCAGAACAGAATAGCGAGACAGAGTCCACTATGTAGAAAGCCTCTAGCTTTCCAAAAATCGAAGCCTTCGCCAGTAAATCACAACTGCTTTACCATATGCCTCTGTGTCCTGCCAAGCCTTACCAGCCTGCTCCACTTTTAAGCAAACTTCATTATATTATAGCTCAGAGCAATGCTCATTAAAAAGTATTACTGAAAAATGTCAAGTTGTTTTTATATAGAAATCGGAATTTATTTTCTACTGAAAGTCAGATATTTATTGAACACAAGGCATTTTTAAAACATTGGTCTCATTTCAGAAGTCATTTTGGAAACTGTCTGGCTTTTTATTGATTGTGAGAACTGGAGCTCTCACATAAGGATTGTCTAAAGGACACTTCGTCTCAGACCAGTTAATTTTCATTAGCATTTATCATAGTTGAAAATCAACCACTGCTTTTATGGAGCCAGCTTGGACTCAGATGAGTGAGAAATTTCTCTGGATCTTCATACTCATCCCTGCCTTGATTCATCAGTCAGGGATCTAGGATCCCAGCCAGGCCTATCCTGACAAGTGCCCTGCTGGGCACAGTTAGGTTACGATAGACTTCATTATAGCCTAATCATTTAATATGGCGTGATACAGTCCAAGGAACAGTAGCATACAAGTCTCAGTCCGATTACTTGCTCAGTTAGGCTGGGAGGCCTCATACTTTCATCTACTATGTTTTTATGCAGTGTAATCAGGATGAGATAGAAATCATAGTATTTTCTGATGGAAAAGAAATAACAAAATAGATCAAGAGAGAGAAAAGGCAACAGAATAAGGACAGGATGGGAACAAATGGGCTGCTTGGTTTGACTTGCTAATGCTCAAGAAGAGACTAGAGAAGCAAGGCTGTTATTCACACATCTCCCTCAGGCAAGAAGAAGAATGTGCCTTACACATTCTTCTGCTATAATCTCTTCTCCTCCCAAGGATATTTTTCTCTGTATTGCCTATTTCCTTAGCAATGAAGGAATGAAGGCCAGTCGAATCTCCTGTCAAGAGCTTGTCAACTCTACTCTCTAGGCATGGCTTCTCCTGCAAGGCAGTTGTAAGCTCGGAACTTTGCATCTCACAAATACAGGGGTGTCGGTAAGCAGAGAAGAGCTTGGTGCCAGTATAGAAATTATGTTCATTCAAAGGTTAAATATCATTTCCTGAGAAATAACTCGAGCAATGGTAAAAAAAAAACAACTAAGACTTCACACTAAATTTTAAAAAGGGGGACTTTTTTGATATTCTATTAAGAGATACTTATCAAGAGTCTGAAAACAAGCATAACCTTTGTCTTAGTTGTTCACACAGAGGAATCTCTCAAAAGAAACAAAGACGTTTTCGGGGGAGCATGCAGGTATTCCTGCAGAAATATTTAGGACAGACCTTTGGGAATAATACAACAAGGCAACAATGTAAAACTAAGAATGCCAAGGCAGGTAAAATAAGTAGCTGATTTTTGTTTATTTGGTTTCTTTGTTTCTTTATTGAGACAAGTCTCTGTAGACCCAGCTGGCCTGGAACTTGCTATGTAGATCAGGCTGGCCTTGAACTCACAGAGCTCTTCTTGCCTCTACATCCCTCTGCTCCCCCAGTACTGGGATTAAAGGTGTGTGCCACCATGCCTGGCTTATCAGTTTTTAAAATGTCAGAAGAATAAAAAAAAAAAAAATTCTGGGAGATCTCCCGAGACAAGTTGAAGCAAGTGCAGGTAGGTAGGTAGTAGCTGGGTGCTTCAGCAAGGCTGATTGTTGACTGACTCAATCTAGTTAATCTGTTAATCCAGTTGTCTTTGGCTTAATTGGATTTTGTGGCTGTGGGGGCAGAATTATCCTCCTAGCTGGTATAAAATATAGTGTTGTGTGAGTCTTGAGATCTGAGATCTTCTGAGACCAGCTGAAGCACAGGTAACTGCCCACGCTCCCCCCCAACTGGGATTACAGAGGCTTCTGAAGGCCCCACACACACCAACTGGGATTACGAAGGCATCTGAAGGAGGCAAGCAAAGCAAGCCTTTAACACAGTGAAGAGGCATTTAGGACTCACATTGGAATACAGACAAGGAGAAGCCCATATGCCAGGAACACGAAGAAGAGACAACCCGGGAAAGGGGCAGGATAATCCCGCACCAAGCTCTACCAACCCTATGAATGATTCCTACAGTGGGATCCACCTGGGGATGGCCCAGGACACAGATATCAGAAACACAGTTGGGAACATACTTAAAGAACTACAAGATTATAAAGAGCAAATCAAAGAACTAAGAAAAGAGAATGAAGAACTCAAGAAGGACCTAGAGAGAGAGAATGACAAACTCTGGAAGGAAGTAGAAACATTGAAAAGATCCCATGCTGAAAAAGATAAGGAAACCAACCAGTGAAGCAAAGAGCTACAGCTGGAAGGAAGTAGAAACACTGAAAAGATCCCATGCTGAAAAAGATAAGGAAACCAACCAGTGAAGCAAAGAGCTACAGGAAGAGATTGAGAAGCTCCAAAAAGAAGTAGAAATTACTAAAGAATCAGAAGATGGAAATGAAAAGGGAAATCAAACACCACCCATCAAGAGGAAAGGAATGGAAAAAGGCTCAGAAGCAGAATTGGAAGGGAAGCAAGAACAAAATATCGACCTGGAAACTAATCACAGAAACAACTACAAAACCTCAAGTAAAGATATGAAAAATTTTAAAAATACCACAAAAGTGGAACAAACCAGGAACTGTGGGACACTTGAAAAGATCAAACTTCTGATATAGGAATAGAGGAAGGAGAGGAATCCTAAGAGAATGGTATGATCAGATTCTTCAAACAGAATAATAGATTAAAAACTTCCCCAAACTAAAATAAGACAAGCCCAATACAAATAAAAGATGCACATAGAACCTTCCCTAAGAAACCAAAAGATCAGAAAATAAATTCGTCCAGGCCAACATAGTTAAAATGCTAGATGACCCAAACAAAGACAAAATCCTTAAAGCCACAAGAGAAAAATAGTGACTATATAAGGCTAAACCTATCAGAATTTAAACTGACTTCTCAATGCAAACTATTGAAAGAAAGAAGAACCTGAAGCAAAGCATTCCCAGTGTTAAAGGACAATTAGATGATGCGCCAACCGAGGTTACTATACCCAGCAAAAATGTCAATTAGAATTGAAGGAGAAAGAAAAAAAAAAAAAAAAAAACCTTCCATGACATAAACAAGTGAAAGAATACATGTCCAGGAAACAAACCCTTCAGAGAATACTTGAACAATTCAAAAGGACAGAAAAGAGGAGCAACCATCCCAGTCACCTAGAAAGAGAAATCCAATAAAAGCATAACTGCAGAAGTAGAAACCTAACCCAAAACCGCAAATGGATAATAAGGCCAAAAGGCAAGCAACACAAACCTAATCAGTCATTATAAAACTCTGTAATAAAAATATTTAATGACTAAACTCCCCAATCAAAAGACATAGACTGGAGATTGGATTAGTGAAACCAGAATCCATCAATATGCTGTCTACAAGAAACACTCTTACCTTCAAGGACAGGCACCACCTTAAGTGAAAAGGAGTGGAAAAAAATATTCCAAAGCAAATGGCACCAGAAAAGAAAGCAGTGTTGCTATTTTAATATCAAGCAAAATAGTAGACGTGTCAAAGAAAAATGAAATCAGAAGAGACAAAGAAGGCCATACATTTTTATCAAAGGAAAAAATTCACCAAAAAGAAGATTTCACAATCGTAAATATATATGCCCCAAACTCTGGTTCACCAAAATCTATAAAGACAATTCTCGGACTACAAGTAACACACTAACCCAGTACACTCATTAGTAGGGGACTTCAATACCCCACTGAGTCCTCTTGATAGGTCAACTGGAAAAGTAATAACAGAGAGATATCTGAACTTGACAATATGATACACTAAATGGACCTCATAGACCTCTACCGAATTTCCACCCTAATACCAAGAATACACTTTCTACTCGCACCCAGTGGTAACAGCTGCCAAATCGACACATACTGGAAGAAGAAACCTCACAATACAAAAAGATGAAATAATTTCATGCATTCGTATGCAAGATCACAGTGCAATAAGCTCAACATCAACAACAGGCATAAGCCCTATGGCCTACAAGAACACATGGAAACTAAACAAAACACTCGTTTGAATAAAAATGGGTCAAGGAAGAGATAAAGAAAAGAAATAAAAGATTCCTGGAACTGAATGACAATGACAATACAACGACACAACAAAATCTATGGGTATACTCTTAAAAAGCAGTCCCAAGAGGGGAGTTTATAGCCTGGGTGCCCACATTAGAAAAACAGGAAGAACACAAGTGAACAATCCAATACTGCAGCTAAAAGCCTGAGAGGCAACAAACTAGATGGAACCCAAACACAACAACAGAAGAGAAATAACAAAAATTCAGAGCAGAAATCAATGAGTTAGAAATAGAGAAAACAATACAAAAAAAAAAAAACATCATATGAACCAAAAGTTCGTTCTTGAAAGAATAAACAAGCTACCTTGTTTATCTTTCAAAGACCTTAGCCCAGTTAACCCAAAGAAGAAAAGGAAAAACCGTCAAACTAATAACAATCCATGATGAAAAGGGAACACAGCAACAGACAATAAAAGATCAGAAACCATACGGGAAGTTATTTCAGAACCCTATAACTCTATCAAGTTTGAAAACATAGAAGAAATGGGTGAATATCTGGAAAAGTCCTGGGAATCACCAATGCTCAACCAAGAAAGAGATCGACAAACAGACCCATAAATACATGAAGAAAATTGAAAATTGTATAAGAAACCCTCCCAACTAAAAAAAGCCCAAGGCCCAGATGGTTTCACACCAGAATTCTATAAAACATTTCAAAATAACCTACAACCATTATTACTAAAACTGTTTTAAAGGATACAATCAGAGGGAATTCTCCCAAATGTGTTCTATTAAGCCAGCATCACTCTATTAGCCAAAACCAGGCAAAGATACAACTAAAAAGGAGAATTACAAACCCATCTCCCTAATGAAAAAAGATGCCAAATCGTATCAGGATTACTGCATAGATTTGCAACAGACCTACTCAAGAAGATCATCCATCATAACCAGAAGTTGGATTCATACAAGAGACGCAGGGATGGTTCAACATAGGAAAATCCATAAACATCATCAAACACATAAATGAAGAAAGGACAAAAACCTACACCATTCATCTCTAATGAGCTGAAAAAAGCCTTGACAAAATTCCAGCATCGCCTCATGCTTAAAAGTCCTAGAACGGAAATTGGATTGAGGGACATTCCTCAATGTGATCAAAGCCATATACAAGAAACCACACCAATCATCACTTAAATGGGAAAGTGACAGAAAACATTTCTTTATAAGGATGGAACTCAGCAAGGCTGCACCCCCCTGTCACCACTCCCCTTCAATCATAGTTGCTTGAAACACTTGCTAAGCAATAAGGAAGAAAAGGATAATAAGGAGTACTGATTGGAAAGAGAGGAAGTCAAGCTTCCTTTGCTGAATATGATAGTTTACTTAATGGACACTAAAAACTCCACCAGAAAACCTATAGAAATGATTTTAACAAACTTCAGCAAAGTGGCGGAGATAAAAAATTAACTAAAAAAATCAAGGGCTGGAAACAACCCTAAATGCCCTCATCCTGATGAGTAGATATAGAGAAAAACGTGGTACATCATACTAACAATAGAGTTTGTGCAGTGTGTAAAAGAAAGACCACATCATGAGATTGCAGGAAAAATGGCTAGACGCTAGAGGACATCATGCTGGAAGTAAAGTAAACACTAGTTCCCAGAGAAAAAACCAACTACGGATATTGGTATCCCACCCATCTGTTGGATTGCTCAGTGCCAATTACGCTAAGTTGTAATATATGTCTTGTGCATGGCCCATTGGCTTTTGCCAAAGGCATTTGTGAGCTGATGTATTGGAAAGCAAAACAACAACAACAACAACAACAACAGCAGAAGACTACTGGGAGTAAGAACTAACTGAAACAGTTGGCAATCTTTCTGCTCAAAACAGTCAATCCTTCATGGAGCTTAATATAAATATTATAAAGAAAAAAAAGGATGAGAAAGAGATGAAAAGCATGTTTGCGCAGGAATGCATGAGCTCTGGCATGGGTGGGAGGATAGGTGGGGGAACACAGTGTCTTGTGATAAAAAAATAAAAAAACTATAATTAATTAAAAAAAAAAAAAAAAAAAAGATTTCTTACAAAGAACAAGCAACTGGAGAAAGATTCAAAGAGACCTTCCACTCCACAATTAGCCTCAAAAAACAATAAAATACTAAACAAATAAAAAAAAAAAAAAGACACCAAGAGCTCTACAACAAAAAATTTAAACCTTTAGAAGGAAAGAAAACTGTAAAGAAAACATCAGAAATTGGAAAAACACTTCCACATGCTCATGGATTGGGAAAATAAACATTGTAAAAATGGCCATTCAGGGCTGGAGAGAATGGCCTAGCGATAAGAGCGCTGCCACTCTTACAGAGGACCCGGGTTCGCATTCCCAGCACCACACATGGTGGCTGAGCAACCAGATCAGAAACTCCAAATTCCAGAAGAGAATTCCAGTTCCCAGGAGGACATCCGAACACCCTCTTTGAGCCTCCGATGGCATTGACGACATGGGTGCACACAACCTGCATGCTGACAGTACTTTCATACACATACCAAAATGATAAAATTATAAAAAAGGTCCATTTATACCAAAAACTTCTTGTATAAGATATAATGCAAATCCCAATCAAAAATCCCAAGAGTTTCTTCAACAGGGCTTGGGAAAAAAAATCCTTAAAATTCATTCGGAAAATACAAAAGACCAGATAGCCAAAACAACCATGAGTGAATAAAAGAGCTAACAGGGCGGGATTCTATTACCAGACTTTCAAACTAACTTTACTACAGGGTATAGTCATAAAAACGTTATGGACTGGCACAAAAACCAGACCTGCTGACCAGGATAACAAAACTGAAGATCCAAAACCTGAGCACATACAATTTAGCCATCTCATATTTGGAACCAAGGGGGCCAGAAGAGCACAATGGAAAAAAGGACAGGCATCTTCAGCAAGGTGGTGTTGGCAAAACTGGATCACCACTGTTCAGAAGAATGAAATTAACCCCTACCTCTCAGTCCTGTACAAAAAGTCAACTCCAGAGGGATCAAAGACTTCAACATTGAAACCCCAAAAGCTCTGGAAGGTGAATAGAAGAAAAACGTTGAGCACAGTCTACAAGAGCAAAAGCTATAGAAAAGACTTCCTAAATACGACAGCAGCTGCACAAGAATTAAGGTCGACATTGAAAAACGGACCTCATAAACGTCAAAATTTCTGTACATTAAAAAGAAACAATCAAGGGGAAGTAGAGAGAAATTCCACAGAAGTGGGAGAAAACCTTCCCACAGAAACTCTGACAAGCATTTGATTTCCAGAATATATGAAACTACTCAAAAAAGCAAAGAAGAAAAAAAAACAAGAACCCACTCAAAGCACTAGAGCAAAGAGCTGAATAGAGCTTTCACGATTGAGCGAATTAGAGATGGTTGAGAAACACCTTAAGAAGTGTTCAACATACACTAACATTAAGGAAATGCAATCAAAGAACCACTTTAAGATAATATCTACATCCAATAAGACTGGCTAGATCAAGAAAAACCAAATGAATATCAAGTCTGGAAGGTTGTGGGGAAATGGGGAACATCATCCACTGCTGGTGGGAATGTACACACTCATTACAGCCACTATGGAAAGCATGTGCAAGAACCTCTGGAAGGACTTGGGAATGAACTTGCCACCCGACCCACCATACCACTCCTCGGGCATTAACCCTCAAGACTCACCCACCCGCAAGGAATACATGCATGGCTATTTTATTTCTGCTCTCTTAACAATAGCAAGTAGTTGGAACCAACCCAAATGCCCCTCAACTGATGAGTGGATAGAGAAAATGTGGTACATCTACACAATGGAGTTCTATGCAGCAGTAAAGAAAGATGACATCATGAGCTTTGCAGGAAAATGGCTGGAGCTAGAGGACATCATGCTGAGTGAAGTAACACAGTCTCAGAAAAACAAATGACGAATGGTATCCCCCATCTGTGGATGCTAGTGCCAATTACCTAGTTGTAAGTATTTCTTGTGCATGGCCCCTTGAGCTTTTGTCCAAAGCAGTTGTGAGTGATGCATATTGGAAACAACAACAACAACAACAACAACAACAACAACAACAACAGAAAGTACTGCATGGAAGAACTAACTGAAACAGTGAACTTCTGCTCAAAACATTCAACTTTCACATGGAGAATATTGACAAAGACTGAGAAAGATGAAAAGCATGTTTGGCAGAATGCATGAGCTCTGGTGGGGTGGGGGAATGGGGGACACAGGTCTACATTTGATAAAAAAATATAAATAAATTAATTAAAAAAATTCCGATGCAGTGAAATCAACATGATCTCAAGTAGTTTTATTTGCCACATGTACAGAGAAAGTTTAGGAAATAAAACAGAGATTTATCACTGGTAAAAGTATCTGCCATTTCACTCTTCTCCCTTAAAACACCTTATGTATAGACCTAACTATCTTACATATAATTTGTCATACTGAGTATTTATGTTAACATGGAAAGCCTGGTGTTAAGTGGCCTGGCCATCTTTGAAAAATGGCGGTGTTGCTGTAAAGCTGATGTAAGAAATCTAGTTTTGGTTTTAACTCGCTGGTTTTCTTGGTGACACCTGAAATCAGTACTTGTTTCTCTTGAATAACAGGATTTCTAATATTAGAGAGTTAGTGCATGGGGAAAACAATGTCTCCTAATTCTGCATGCAATGAGTCAATATATGAAGTTTGCTTTCTAATAAATGAGGAAGTAAAGCGAGTGGCTTAGTGGTTAAAAGCACTGGCTGCTTTTCCAGAAGACCCAGATTTGATTCCCAGCACCCACATGGCAGCTAATGATTATTCATAACTCCAGTTTCAGGGGGATCTGACCCTCCTGACTTAGGTGCATTTACGTACATGCAGGCAATATATTCATACACCTAAATAAAAAATAATTAAAAATTGAGAAAGTATTTATAGCTTGTACAATAGCAGTACATAGAAGAAAAAAGAGTCCAGCAAACACAACACCTAGGAGGTAAAAGAAAGGAAACTGTTAAGAATTCCCCAACTATTCAAACCCTAATATAAGCAAGAATCACAATTGATGGACAGCAGATGAGTTGCGCGTATCATTGTTCATGTAGTAGCATCTCCTTTAAAGTTAACTTTAATCAGCCAGGCGTGGTGGTGCACACCTTTAATCCTAGCACTTGGGAGGCTTTGTGAGTTCAAGGCCAGCCTGGCCTACAGAGTGAGTTCCAGGACAGCTGGGGCTACAGGGAGACCCTGTCTCAAAAAGACCAAAAAAAAAAAAGAAAAAAAAAAAGGAAAAGTTAACTTTAATCAAGCATTGCTCAGATCAGTAATACCCAAATCCAGGCAATCTGTCAACCACGTGTTCTGAGAATGGTGACCAAGGCCTGAAGGTCTTTCTGAGGAAGGTTTGAGGCTATAGAGACAGCAGCATTCCAGACTATTCCCCATGACTAAAACCTTTTTCCAGAATGAGGCCTGGTGTCCTCTGGACACATTCACAAGGAAGACAAGTTCAAAGGTGATGGCTCCATGTTCATCCTCTGGCTCGAAGGACTCCATGTGGTGTTAGAATGCTAGAAGCAGCTACACTGAATCTTTTACTACAGAAGTGCCAAAGTTTAAGGCTGAGGGGGATAACTGAGGTTCCTACTCATTTGACCATTTCATCAGAAGCAGCAGAAAAATTTAGAAAAACTCAAAGACCAGATGAAACACTTTAAGGCAAATGTCACTCTTCTGGAATCAAGTTGTCTGTGTTCTCTTTCCTTGCCAGGTCATTAGAACTGCAACCTTTAATTAACAACTCATCTTTCTCATGAGCAAGATTAATCAATAAATCTGGATGCTAATGAAAAGTATACTCTTATCTATCATTTGGCAAAGTGTATTCATTACTGAGCAACAAACATGCTGACTTTATTTCCCTTCTTTAATCCCAGCACTCAGGAGGCAGAGACAGGTGGGTCTTTGTGAGTTCAAGGCCACTCTGATCTACAGGACAGCTGGAGCTAAGGGAGACCCTGTCTTAAAAGGACAAAAAAAAAAATAATACCTATGACTCTAGATTTTTTTTCCCTTTATCTATAATTGGATTGTGGCAGAGGCATGTTCTGCTGCCTATTGTTTCTTCTTTCAAACTAATTTGGCGTCTTTTCCTTTTGTCCACAGAGGATCTGATCTATAGATTCACTTCATGCCAGGAAGCAAAAATCAAAACTGAAGCCCTGGAGCTGAGGAGGTGGAGCATCAGTTATGAGTGCTTGTGGCTTTTTCAGGGGACCCACATCAGGCAGCTCACAACTCCCTGTAGCTCCAGCTTTAGCAGCCCAGGCACCCGCATTCACACGTGCAAACACACATACACACCATTAGAATTAAAACGTGTCCATATGAGAGGTCTCAGTTATCTGTCCCTTCCTTGCTCATCAGAAAGCTCCTGCTTTCAAGATGAGCAGATAACAGAAGTGTTTTCCATGTTAATAAGAGGATTCTTTCTCAGTCAAGAAAGAGCAATTCAACTAGGATGACTGGTAACTCAAATTTTTGTCACATCAAATAATTGTGGCTCAAGGGAATGTTATCAGAAACTCTCCACAACATCTTATTAAAGTTGCTTATTAACCTGAAAATTATCCTCCCAGCAAGAATAAAAATCATCATTGAATTTTGGAAAAAGCATAAATCTGAGAGCAATGATATACACAGGCAGCTTTGAAACGGGAGAACAATGGTCAAAATTTTCATAATAAACAAATGATCGTTAAAAATTCTGTATGTTTCAGAGTAAAACTTGCAAAAATATACATGCACTGGGTACAGAATCCTGCTGAAAAGTTGGAAATTTTACTGGAGGACCAAGGAGCTCAGAGACTTTTATTTATTTATTTTTAATTATTTATTTATTTTTTATGTGTATGAATGTACTGTCTGCATGCAGGTTTGTGCACCCATGTAACGCAAAGCCGTGGAGGTCAGGGTGTCAGATTTCCCTGGAACTGGAGTTAAAGATGGCTCTCAGCCACCATGTGGGTGCTGCGGATTGAACCCCGGTCCTCTGCAAGAGCAGTTGGCACTCTTAATTGCTAGGCCATCTCTTCAGCCCCACTCAGAGACTTTTAAAACACTGGAGAAGGTAAGGTGTGTCTTTGTTTAGCTGAGGTTTGTAGATATATCACTCAAACTTACCGATATCAATTAAATTACTATAAAGGAAAAGTGTTAACCTAGAGTCAGTACCAGTTCTGCAACATCTCCCATGTGACTTAAGGTAAGTCAAGTAGTGGCTATATTTCAGCTTCTGGGTCTGTCAATTAAGGCAATCAAGTAGTTCAGAAGAATTCAATGAAACAAAGCATAAGAGAAAGAATATTAAAAATAATACATTTTGAATGTTCAAGATGTAATGATATTAAAGGGCTAACAGATCACAAATGTTAGTTGACTTCAGAGTCTGTACATAAGGCATGCTTTTGCTTTGCTTATGGTGCTAAAGGTAGATAAATGCACTCATGTTGTTCTACTCTGCATAGCAGTGATGGAACCACTGTGCTCGAGTTATATTTCTAACCTAGAATCTTCCCTGACTAATGCTTAGTATTATCAGTCTTAACTAAGCTCTGCGCTATGTTTGATAAATCCACAGTTGATGAATGGGCACGGGGGTGAAGATCACCCTGGTGATATATCTAGCACCACGTGTTATATGGAGAGACAAATGCTTTCCACTTAGCAAGTCTCCAAAAGCTGCCATTGGAGAATTACAGTTCTGGCACAAGAAGATCATAGACTCAGTTTACGCTTCAAGAAATTCTATTTAGTGGTGACTGGAGATAGGTCATTTTTTTTTTAAATCTCACTGCACAGAGCCTGATCCCGCACTACTCAAACACGTCAACTGTTATGATTCATTATTCTTCAGAGGCCTCAAGCTGATGTTCAGTATTCCAATGGGAGCCTGGAAAATGGATCTGTCCCTTCACTGAATTATTAGGCGAGTCTCAGCATGTCTTTCATCAGTAGGAGAAAGTCCAGAGTCCAGGCTCCAGGAGTCAGAGAAGGGACCTTGATTTTATAGCAAATGAAATAGGTGTTAGTCAAATATAACTTGTTCACAGCTAAGAAAAAGAATGCCTTTTTCCAGTCTTGTCTCTTAGATCCCCCTATCCTACTAGCGAAACCCATAAACAAGTTATCCCTCTTCTCCGGATTGGGTCTTCCTTCGTTTACAAGGACCATTCCACTGAGAGGAGGTATCCACTCCAGTGAACTTTGTCAGGTCCTCCCTCCCTCAGGACTATCACCTCTGTCACTGTTGTGGAGCCACAGCTGATCCAACCAGACTCGGTGGTTACCCAACTGGAGCACATCTTGAAGTCTTACAGCATCTTCATATGTGTGGTCTGAACTCTGCTTTGAAAAGCTTAAATCTCTATTGTACATTGTTATTTTCAAATATGTGTGAATTTGGAAAAAGGGGTGACTTGTGAGAATATAAAAACTGTCTCCCAGATGTGGGAGATGTGGGTCCCCCAGTGCTGATTGACTGCTCTCTCAGCAGCCCTAGCTCCTCACATCATTCCTGCCTCAGTCTGGCTGCTCTCTAACTCCAAACCCGCTCCCACCTTTGCATCTCCAGGTTCCTTCCCTTGACTGCATTCTCAACAAACCAATCCATTCTTTGCCCTCCCTGAATAATCCTTTAAAAATTCACATCTGATATTGCTATGGTCTTGGTAAGTTCTTGAGTCTTTCCATGTGTTTACAAAAGTAAACAAAGCTAACACATCTTGGACACATTGGCATGACACATACCTATAATCTTTAGACTTAAGAGGCTGAGTCCCCCGTGTTTCTTGAGCTGAAGGCAAGGCTCAGCTACACAGTCAGACCCTATAAGCCTGTATCAATTATTTTTAACTGAAAACTCAGAGAAAGTCACCACTCCTTGGCTTCCTTCCATACCTTCCTTTTTCCCTTCTCTTCTCATACCATCTTTTTTTTTTTAATTTAATTTTATTTCTGTATGTGTATGAATGTCCTGTCTGCATGCAGGTTTGTGCACCCTGCGTGCAATGCACCCGTGTCGTGCAATGCCGCGGAGGTCAGAAGAGGGTGTCCGATTCCCCTGGACCTGGAGTTCTCCTGGAATTGGAGTTTCAGAAGGTTTTCGGCCGCCATGTGGGTTCTGGGGATCGAACCCGGGTCCTCTGTAAGAGCGGTCGGCGCTCTTAACCACTAGGCCATCTCTCCAGCCCCTTCTCATACCATCTCTAGGAGTCATCCAGCCCTGCAGCCTTGCTCAAAGATCTCCAATTGAAATCAGCCTCTTTTAAGCCTTTGTGGTGACTTCCATGGTACTTTGTCTGAGTAAATTAGCTACATCTGCTCTTTATGGCCCTCTGCATGGACAACATTCTCTTGGAGGGTTCCTTTAGCTTGGCAGGCTTTCCAGACTCTCCATTTTTCTTAATATCTGCTTGTTCATGACTCTCCACAGCCTCCCATGCACTACCTGATTAACCTGTGAAGCTTCTGGCAACTTGCTCTGTACTTCCAGGTTGAAAGTCACAGAAAGAGTCTTATTTTTCATTTTCCCATTTCATTTCTATATATCAAATGTGTTGAATACTCAAGAACGAAGGAGCAAATGAATGGATGATGGGAAGACCTTTCCAAAAGCTGTGCAAAGGTAAAGTGAGGCAGCGGAGTTACGTGAAGAGATCCTGAGACCCATATTCAGCAGTTGTGTGACTCAGGACAAGTTAAGCTACTTAACATATGACTTCCTCAGCTTCATATAAGATTGACTGTATGGGGGCTGGAGAGATGGCCTAGCGGTTAAGAGCGCCCACCGCTCTTACAGAGGACCCGGGTTCGATCCCCAGCACCCACATGGCGGCTGAGAACCGTCTGAAGCTCCAATTCCAGGAGAACTCCAGTTCCAGGGGAATCTGAGACCCTCTTCTGACCTCCGCGGCGTTGCACGACACGGGTGCACAGACTTGCATGCAGACAGTACATTCATACACATACAGAAATAAATAAAATTAAAAAAAAAAAAAAAGATTGACTGTATGATTCCCTACTGACCACTCCAAGTTTCAGGAGGGAACCAACTAGTTCCTGTAATTGAATGCTATACAATGTTACTCTTTTATTTTTGTCTTTTTGAGACAGGGTCTCCCTGTAGCCCCAGCTCAGCTGTCCTGGAACTCACTCTGTAGACCAGTCTGGCCTTGAACTTACAGAGACCCACCTGCCTCTGCCTCCCAAGTGCTAGGATTAAAGGTGTGCACAACCACGCCCAGCCACAATGTTACTCTTAATTCATCTCAGTCAGTTACTTCATTTCCTGAGGGTCCAAAGCACTCTCTGGATTTTTAATTTTTAACTTCAGCATGCAGAGAGCAGAAAGCAGTTCCACCTGTTATGTCTTCATACTTATACTTACCTAGGTCTGTTTCCATCTTCTGTACTGTGACTGTGAGATAGCAGACATGAGACACACAGTTTATGTCTGCCTCCTTCATGTTCCTGTGATAGCAGACACTTCATACTTGATGTAGTGAAATCAATTAGCTGAAAACGTTTTATATCAAAGAACTGAATTTTCAAGTCACTTTCCTACTCATACTTAAAGGGAAAAGGCAAGATGCTCTGTGCCAAGACTTGTTTTCTTCTAGAACATGTCATACTTCTGCACTCGAGACTTAACACTCCACTTCTGGAGGGGAAGCTTATCCTGTCCCATGAGATTTTGGACAGTGGCTAGTGATCTGCCTTCCTAGCTGTTTGTACCACCCAATAATTTTGTCACAAAAATGAAGAGAATATTGTCTTTTATTGAATTATGAAGAAAATTGCTCCTGACTTATTCCTCTTAGAACTTAGGAGTGTCCTACTTTCCCCTCTGATGATGCTCCTACTGAGATGGCATGTGACATATCCCAGGGAAATGTTAGAACTAAAGAGAAGGTCAAGGCTGTGACATGTCCATCAGCAATCGCTTTTTCCAAGAAGGGGCATCACTCCTCCCTGCCTCCTGTCTTACTCTAGTGGCTAGGAAGACATTCACCAGAAAAGCATTCAGAGGCACAAGCATACCAACTATCTACCCCCTTCCCTTCCATGCATACATCTGTAATATCCACTATATGTCAGACAAGGAGGCTCTGGAGATATAATGCTTGAGCGATCAAAGTCCATGTTCTTAACAAATTATGGCAGGCAAGGCATAAAGCAAACATGCTCTTGTAAAAATTCTATTTTATTTTTATTTATTTATTTATTTATTTATTTATTTATTTATTTATTTATTTATCTTTTGGTCTTTTCAAGACAGGGTCTCCCTGTAGCCCCAGCTGTCCTGGAACTCACTCTGTAGACCAGGCTGGCCTTGAATTCACAAAGATCCGCCTGCCTTTGCCTCCCGAGTGCTAGGATTAAAGGCGTGCGCCACCACGCCTGGCATAAAAATTCTATTTTTTTTAACTGCTGGGCGTGGTGGCGCACGCCTTTAATCCTAGCACTCGGGAGGCAAAGGCAGGCGGATCTTTGTGAATTCAAGGCCAGCCTGGTCTACAGAGTGAGTTCCAGGACAGCTGGGGCTACAGGGAGACCCTGTCTTGAAAAGACCAAAAAAAAAAATTCTATTTTAATAAGTGACATTTTAAAATCTCCTTTACATACACCAATAGAACTTGATATCTAGAGCAAAGTTTTAAAGAATAAATATCCTTTTGGGGGTCTGGGCTGTCTCTTAGTAACTCTTTCTTTTTTTTTTTTTTTCTTTTAGAGACAGAGTGTCCCTGTAGCCCCAGCTGTCCTGGAACTCACTCTGTAGACCAGGCTGGCCTTGAACTCACAAAGATCTGCCTGCCTCTGCCTCCCGAGTGCTAGGATTAAAGGCGTGCGCCACCACGCCCAGTTTCTTAGTAACTCTTTCAACCATAGCTACAGAGAAGGTGAAGGAAATTAACACATACTTTATGTTACCAAACACTCAGCTATCTTTCACAGGTATTTTGGCTTGATTGAAATGTGCAAAGAAAATTTATGTATATTATATGCTTAGTAGTCTACTTATTAACTATTTGAAGGTACAGACTCAGACCAGTTAAACAGTTTGCAAAGCCTTGCTTTAAGCAGCTGGCTTTGAACTCTGGCATCTGGCCATAAAGCATGTTTGCTCAGTCATGAAGACCAAGATCTATCCCTTCTAATGTTGCTTCAGAAAAACTTATTAAGGTAGTAAGTGTACAAGTGTCCAGAATATGAATATCAAATAACACACACAAATGAAGACCATTGAAGTGCCAAAGTGGTGAAAAGCTTGGGTTACTCTATCATTTTGGTAAATAATATTAATAAATCCTTCATCTCCCAAAGAATCACACCTATCATCATTACTGCTGAGGTCAAGTGAGATGTTTGACAGCCAAAGGTGCTTGCACTCAAGTCTGTCAACCTGTGTTTGATTCCTGGGACCCACAGGGTAGGAGACAAATCCTGCACATTTTCTTTTGACTTCCGCATACCTGCTATGCCATGCTGTGCCCACAGAGACAGCCACATCCACACACAGATCAGTAAATGTAAACGTGAAGCTTAAATTATGCTTGAAAATGTGGATCATATGTTTTAAGGAGCCTACAGGATAAATCTCCTCAAAATTCAGTAATCTGTAAGCTGCTGTTATTTTTTAAACAAGGAACATCTGGATGTTTTCTGCTTGGACTTGTTTCAGGTTGAGATTTGTGGGGAAAAGCAGATTCAGATCAGCTCCTATGAAAATTATCTTGTCTAGTCAAAGGTAAATTCTTTGCAGAAAACAATTTAACCATTTCACAAGACATTTAAACATTGTACAGAATTTGAGGAAAATGACAACTTTCTTTCCTTTTCCTACTCACCCAGCTTTTACTATATTCTCCTGTGTTCATAACCACAATCACTAGCTTCAACAGAGAAAATAAATAAATACCTATACTGGATAACTAGACAGGACAGAGCAAGTGTTAGAGGTGCCAGGTAAGGGGCAATCATAAATAGTGAGCCAATATTTTTGTAAAGCATGCAGAAGTTTTAGGCAGAAAAGAGGGGATAAGGCAGCAGAATAATTGATTAACATCAGCAATATCATGAATTCATTCCTTGCTACTGGTCACATGTGAAACTGAAATTTCGACTTTTCACAGACTGGCATGTCTTCACTCCCAAGAAAGCAAGCAGCCCTTTGCGATTGGACCAATCGTTAGAAAACTAGAGCATGTGTGTTACAGCGAAGTTTCAACTAGGAGGACTCACAGCTGCTTTCACTTTAAAGTGCAGTCCTGAGAGTGAGAGGAAACCTTTTGAAGAATATATCACTTTCCAAGAGCCACAGAGTCAGTGAGGGCCAGGGAATCAAGGTTTTTCCCCATCAGGGGAAGCAGAAATAGATTCTGACATGCTTGGCTAAGCACTTTCTCTATGATTTATGGGCTGTGGTGTCACACGGTTGGGATGAGATGGGACTGAGGAGCTGAAATCACAATCTAAGAGCAACATAGGAGTAGCATCTGAATCCCTTACAAACACACATGTTACTCATTTGATTCTGAAACACAAAATCTTAGAGAAAAGCTCAACGAATCTCTATTTTTAGCACTCTCTCCAGGGATCAACAAGATCTTTAAATGAAAGAAAGGCAGAGTAGATGGAAGAGCATGGGGCTGTTCAAGAAGACAGGGTCTACAAGGTTTCTCAGAATATAATACACCTTTAGGATTTAGTAATGTTACACAGAAAGTTCTAAGTATTTAGAAGAAAATCGTTTCAGACTGATTTCACAAAAAGCAGGCAGGAGACAACACTGTGTGCTTTGGGTATCCAATCTCAGCTATGCAAATTTTGAGGATTTTTTTCTTATTTATTAAACACCCATTGGTGGATAAAGTCCACAAATATTGACCAGCAGAAAGGGTCATCTAGCAGGACTGCATGGCTCTCTAGTTCAGATGTCCAGACTGTAAAGAAGTCATGCTGGGTGGAGTGGACAGTGCTAATACCAATTAGTGAAAGTGACATCTCAGAGGTATCTCGAAAGGGATTAACCAGGACCTATGCCCACACAATGCATTTAGAAGACAGAAATGCAACTTTAAAAACAATGACTAGGTATAGAATTCCTGGTCTTGATTAGCTGGAGAATTTGGGCAGCCAATTAATTTTGATGAGCCCAGGTGCTGAGATCAGAGTCCCAGGAAATTTTCTTCAAAACTGCTTAGTAAACTTTGAGAGACAGAGCAGGCTCTAAATATTTGGGGAAAATACATGAATATTGTACGAGTACATGCCTTAAAAATCATAGTTCCGGCCCCAAGAGATGGTTCAATAGGGAAAGGTTCTCACTCTCAAGCCTGCTGACCTGAGTTTAGTCCCTGGAACTCACAGAAGAACAGAATCACCTCCCACAAGCTGTCCTCCACACATACATCATAGCCCATATGCATATGCACATGTGTGTCTGACTCATACAATAAATGAAAAAAGGAGCATTAAACATTTCAAACAATTCAAAGTGGCTAGATTATGTAATATATGTGTATGTTTTTTTTAATACAATAGTACATCATTATGACCCAGTATCTTTCATAATAATTAACCGCTTCATATCTTTTATTGATTATAATGTATACATTTGACTGCAAAACAATTTTCAAATCTATTGTCTATTTTGTATAACATTATATAATTTTCCCTAAGTACATACAAATCTATCCTTCTAAATATTTATTTGGGGAAAATGAATGGGCATCAATGAATGCATATTAATGTAGTGACTAGATATTGGCCCTGTGCCAAGAACCTGAGGATCAAAGTGTGGTTAGAAAAAATTCCCTAGCACTTGGGAGGCAGAGGCAGGTGGATCTTTGTGAGTTCAAGGCCAGCCTGGTTTACAGAATGAGTTCCAGGACAGCTGGGGCTACAGGGAGACCCATGTCTCAAAAAGACACAAAAAAAAAAAAAAAAAAGAAAAAAATTCCCTGACAAAGCCTTAGTCTCCTAGGAGAGGAAATCTCTGAGATTATAATATGGAAATACATATATTTTCTAAACATGTATTATTTAGAATGATTAGATCTCTTAAAAATGCATTCAGTTTCCATAACTCGAGTTCAAGGTCACTTGTACAATGTAATTAACATCATTAATATGTTTTAATCCTGGGATATATAGACCATAAATGTGATAATTTTGGTAATATTTTCTTAAAATAAGTGATAATAATAATGAAGCACATGAACATATAATTAGCATCTGTTTCATTATAATCATATCAAGGTAGGTAAGTGTACACTAAAGAATCAAAAGCCCTAGAATTCAGATTTACCATGTGAGTGCTAACTTTTATCAAATGGTACATTGCTGCCCTATAATTTGTCATACTCTGCATTTGCTAATATAAGGACAAATTATAAAAGCACTAACTGTATTTCTAATACTAAGTGGGATTTCTGTCTTGAATTTCTGCCTAGACCTGGGAACAGTGCATTGTTACAAATGTGCACTCAATTCCTTATAAATCTGACTCATTATTTTCCCATGGCCAATACAAAGGAAAAAAAAATGTGGAGAGAACTATGGGATGCTGTGCAATATGATTGCTAGCCAAGTGGAAGCAGCCTGTGTACTGTTCAAATAAAAAAAAAAGACACTGACCATTAATAATAGATAGCATGAAATACTCTCAGCTAAGACTGGTAATAACTTAGATAACTTGAGAGAAGGAACCAATCTTTTTTAAGTCCCTCTTCCTGTAGCAAGAAAGTATTTGATAAGGACATCTGTAATGCCACTGCCAGCATTCAATGATGACAGGATTCTAGGTAGAAGAAATGGCTACTTGCAAATTGTCATTCTAAGTCACCTGGTGTAATTTCACTCTCCTAAGAAGATTTTTGGTTTTAACGTATTGATAGCTTGCAGTTTCCTTCACACCATACCACAACCCACTGCTTCATCCATGTCCCAAAATGAATTTGCATTAAGAAATAGGAGTACAGAGAAACCACCAAAGCACACACTTCCCACAAACCAGCACACAAACCAGCCCCACTCTGCCCCCACCTCCACACACTATATCCCACACAGCACCCCTCACTGTGCCCCATAAACCTCCCCTCACACCTCCACACACCTCTCCGCACTGTGCCACACATGTTGCCACACATAGTTGAGCTTGAAAATCATTTTTTCTTGGTGTTTTCAGAATATGATCTTAGCTACGCAACATCTTGAGAAATAATGCAGTTGGCAAATATCTCTGCCCATGTTTTCCTAAAAATTAGCACAGAAAAAAAAATAAATTGTCTTTTTAGCATCCATTTGAGTTTTTCACAAAGACAAGGAAGAAAGCTTTGGTTTCTAGGTTGTGCACAAGAGCTTTGAGAGGATTTCAGAGAGGAGGCAGGAATTCGAGGAGGAAGGGAGGGAAAGGGACAATACTGAGACCTGAATATGATAAAATATGGTGCCTGCATATATGAATATCACAATGAGATCTGCTATTGTACATATGACATGAGTCAACCATAATAAAGAGATTGTTCTTTCCCCCACAGCACGTAGGTATCTGGGTTTTAGAAGCACTAAATGCATCTTCCACTAGTCTAGACCACTCATAAAACTTGCATTTAAACAACAGCAGGGCAAGATGAGCCCATAGGATCACAAATGGGTTATACAACTCAATCACAGAAATGGCCCTGATCTCCAGCAAAGAAACCAGCTGTCCCTTTAATGCACTAATATCTTTCCCCTGGGCAAGGTCTGATTTCCCTGGATATCTCAGTCAAACAAATATACAGTTTGGTAAATGAAAATGTAGGATAAACCTGTCAATCATAAAAGATTCATGGAGAGTCCTGTTTCAAAGCAAGACAGGGTGCAATCACTCTTCCTCGTTTTGTTTTCCCAAGGTTTCTCACCCCTTCACAGAATGAGATTCCAGGTTTCAAGACATTAGGAAACCAGTAACCACAGGACCCGTTGCCTGGTAACAGCCTGATTACAACCAGCTCACTCAGCCACAAGGAAATTCTACCTGATCCTTTAGGACCATTTGTCAAGCTTCATTATAATGATAAAGAAAATTTATACTTTGGCAAATCCTTCAAAAATTATTGCCATGAAATTCTGAAAAATCTGGGCATCTGCTTTGGGGAAGAAATGGGAAATTAACATGACCATCCAGTGTCAAAAACCGACAGCCTAGACAAAATAAAGAAAAATTAGTTCAGCACTATGCACAGCATTCAGAAATCAAAAAGCCAAATCCAGTGCTGAGCAAATAACGTCCGGGAATTGTGCTGTCTGCCATGGGAGTTAGTAGCCCAGGCAGCCAGGAAGGCACTAATAAAGGGCATTTGTATTCCTCGGCAGAGATGCTGCTCCTGAGCCTCTTCTTTCTCTGCAGCACAACTCCCAGTCAGATGTGGCCATCAGCAGCTGCTTTGAAACACACACCAGTTGGTTTTGTTGTGCCCTGACAGGTGGACAAGATTCGTTAGGGCAATAATATTATAATAACATTTCACAAGTTTAACAAAAAGCTAAGAACGTTTTCATTTTTAAAAATAGTGGTGAATCTCAGAAAACAGGATCCAATTTATTCTTTCATGAAAGAGATCTTTATACCTATACAATTGTTGTCCTGTATGTTTACACACACACACACTATATATATATATGTATGTATATATGTATGTATATATATGAATATAAATGTGAGTGAATCAGTACCAAGAAAAAAATATTAATGAAGCCTAGCTTCACTGACACATCCAAATAATTCACACAGTTATTGATGGGGAAAATATAAGATGCATCTCAGCGATCTGTACATATGTGGCTCAGCACCCACTATAGCATGGGTTTTGCCTTTGATAATATCTTCAATTAATTGTTAGAGACACTGATCATAATCTGGTTCAGGGAAATTTAATTATCAAAGGTTTTAATCTAATTTTAAGTGTTTTTTAAATTATTTATTTATTTATTCATTCATTCATTTGAGACAGGGTCTCCCTATAGCCCCAGCTGACCTGGAACTCACTCCGTAGACCAGGCTGGCCTGGAACTCACAGATATCCGCCTGGCCTGCCTCTACCTCCCAAGTACTGGGATCAAAGGTGTGTACGTTACCACTCCCAGTTTAAAGATAGTTCTTAGCTGCCTTGTGGGTGCTGGAAATAGAA
The DNA here is from genome assembly GCA_009823505.1 of Rhizomys pruinosus. NCBI lineage: Eukaryota > Metazoa > Chordata > Mammalia > Rodentia > Spalacidae > Rhizomys > Rhizomys pruinosus. Next base: position 4,496,126 of record VZQC01015407.1, read on the forward strand.
CCCAGGTCCTCTGCAAGAGGCGTTCTTAACTGCTGAGCCATTTCTCCAGCCCAAGTTTAATCTAATTAAAAAATTATTTTTAATTATCAGTTTTTGAAACATTTATTGAGACATGGTAGACTATTTCATCTTTAATGATAGGTAAATGTTTCACATCCTAGGGTGGCAGATATGAACAGATTATAAAGAAAGAAAGTCTGCCGGGCATGATGGCACATGCCTTTAATCCTAGCTCTCGGGAGGCAGAGGCAGGCCAGGCGGATCTCTGTGAGTTCAAGGCCAGCCTGTTCTACAGAGTGAGTTCCAGGACAGCTGGGGCTACAAGGGGAAAAGAATCAAAAAAAAAAAAAAAAAAAAAAAAAAAAAGAAAGAAAGAAAGTCCAGTTTTTAGTTTAACCTTCCTTAAAGGCACTGATAGAAGGAAACCATTTTTACTTTGTAGGGACTCTTCTCAATACTTCGCATATTCTATCAACATCTATTGTAATGACAACTATAGTTCCCAAATAAAAGTCCCTGTAAATGCTAGGTTTCAGTGAACATGTCCTATTTATATTAGCAATGTCAGTATTTATTTCAGTCTTCATACCCAGTGGACACTAGTCAGATCTTCAATTTGATGGGGCACTGGCACCTTTCAAAAGCAGTGGCACATTACTATAAAGACCATGAGACAAACCTAAGAAAAAGAGGCTTCAGGTTTCAGACTGCTTGGAGGACAGGGACATGGGGGGTCCAGGAAGAAAGATTCCAGGGGTGTTCTGTAGATCCTCACTCTTCCCCCACTCTCTGCTATTCACTCTACATATTACCATCACAATCACTTTCCTGAAGCACAAAATCACAATAGTACTCAAGTGATTCAGGACTTCCAGTGAAATAATGAATAAATTAATGACTAAAATTATCCTTGTCCTCAAGAAACTTAGAAATTTGTTTGCCTAGATGGAAATAGCACATGATAGTTTTAATAAAATATGAGTTGAGGGAAGAGCCAGGACACTAAGGACTGATCTGTCAGTAGAAGCTGTCTAATAAAGGAGGGATTAGAAGTAGGTCTTCTTATTTTAAAATAGAGGAAGGTCTTTTCGAGGCCAGAATAGCAATAAGCAAAAACATTAGAAATGAACATTTGAATAGTTCATGAGGGAGGGTGAAAGGAGAAATTTGGAGATAGATTACCCATAAGCATGAGTTTATCTTAGGACATATAAGTGCTTCTTATGAAGAAACTATCAAAAAAGGTTGGGTTTTCAGCACAGGTGAAGGATTTCTTGTGGAATGTTCAGCTTCTGGGGTGAACCCAGAGATAGTCATCACTTGGGAATTATTTTGAATACCTACCATGACCTATTTTAAAACCAGAGACAAAAGCACTAAACATATTTCTTATTGTGATAAATCACAGAGGAAAGTGGCACAAAACAAGAAAATAGACAATTACGGAGATAACTAAATATCAGACACTAATCAGGTGCTACATGGCAAGAATCAAAGACAACAAGCAATGAATTTTAAAGTACTAAAATGTTTCTATTCCTTCAAAAGTATCTATTACAGATATGGTCATAGAGAAGGAACACTAGCTGATGAACTGAGCTCTTGGCTATGGGATACAAATTTCCTCCTTATCAGAATGAATTACAGACAGGGAACCAGAATCCTCTGCTCTGTTTCAGAGTGTATATACACACAATGAATCCCCTGCTCTGTTTAAGAGTGCATATACATACCTATGCATACACGGGGAAAAGTCAATTCAGCCTATGATGTGACAGTTTCTCTGTAGGTTCCACTAGGAACCATGTACTGCAGGGTTTCCAAACGTTGACATGTTATTTGGGGTTAGCAGCTGAAATGAACAAGCTTTCATTATATGTCAGATAATATGCCTATCACTGTGCTCTGTATTATAATCAAGATTAAAATCATAAGAGATGCTCATGTTTGGCTCTCAAATATGTATACAGGCATGTATAATATCTAAAAGCTTAAGTTAGCAAATGGTCAGCAGAATAGTGACATCAAATGAGCACTGAAAAAAGAATGCAGGCATTTCTGGTTATGATGTGAAGAAAGACCATACACATAAACACTTGTGCTTGCTTGAGCTCCTGAGCTCTTAAAATCCTATCAGAGCAACACCTAAGAATGCAATTGTCTCAGTTATGATGTCTAATTTTTTTCTGGCCCATTTTCTCTCATTAGTCAAATCTTCCAACTCTCAAATAAAAGCCATCAAATACAGGCCAATGCCGATGCAGTGAATACCATAGGTGTGAAGGCAAGTGCAGGGTAGGGTAGACTAGACGTGCAGTGGAATGTAGAATGACCAGACTGAACACAACACCCTAGAAAGGAGGACAAACAGGATGGTCTTGTCCTCACATTGCTAAATAAAGACCAGGAAAATTGCCTGACAGTATGAGGACAGCTTTTCCCTTCCTGTTCTGCTCTGTTCTTACCGAAATGTTATAAACTAAGAGATGCTATTAGATCCCAGTCATAAGCTGGGGTACACCTTCTTCGCTGACTTCATTTCATGTAACTATGAGACCATTTCTCACTCCTCTGTTGTGCTGATTTGAATTCTGCAGTTTGCTGTCCTCCATGTCTGGGGCACTTTATCCTCAAATTTCACACCTGCTGTGCACACACAAACATACTTTCCCTTTCTCCTTCAGTTTATTCAACACATCAACTTCTGTCCAAACATCTTTCTTCAGATCTTGCATATTATTTTTTTTCCTTCCTCTACAGCTCTTGAAGATTGTTATTGTTTTCCCAAGAGGCCTAGAAACAGTGTAAAGAGTTAAATGTTTTCATAAGCAAACCTAGATTCCTGTTGCTTTGCAAGAGGGGGAAAAAAAATAGAAAATCTGTCAGATAGAAGGACTGAAATAAACGACCCACACCACCCATAACTGAATTGCACCTCTTTTTCTAGAATGTTTCATAAGAGAATCAATAAGAGCTGAGTCTGAAACACTGGTGCAGTGTACTGACTAAGCCCAGTGAGCTTCTGAGCTAATCCTGCGTTCTGAGAAGCTCTAAGGGCAAATCCCTCCACCTTTGCTCAGGGGGATGAGCTCACTACAGACACTGGCCTGTTTTTTGACCTCAAAATCCAGGTGCGACAGGGTTGGGGGTGGGAAAAGCAATGACAGGGGAGATTTCCAGGTCATTTGTTCTAAACCGAGGTGCTTTGGCAGAAGGGAAGGACAAGGTGGAGTTTCCATGGCCCTGAGCTGGGTCACACAGCTGGAGTCACACTTTGCTCAACACAAATGTCTTTCACTCACCCACAGAAAACACAGGGCTGAGACAGAACACCGCTGAGAAGAAGCAGGCCCTGTGCCTGTGGCCATTCTCATTATCTAGGCTACCTGGTGCAGCAAGCCGCGCACAGCGCCGGACACAGAGCTAACCTTCCAATCAGCCTGTGTTTCCCTGTGAACACCTGATTAATAGACTCAATTTAAATATCAAAATGAAGGCAAATCGCATGAGAGTCAGGATTTTCATCTGTAGAGGAATCTGAAGATCACAACACCTTGGTTCTTTTTCATCATACAGTTACTTCTGAGAAAAATGCTTGTTAAAGTTCTATCACTATCCCTAAAAAAGCATTCTTTTCTAAAAACACAACAAAAGGAGAACAGATTAGGTTTGCTCAGAAGCACCAATTATGCTTGGAACAACTCAGCAGAAAGGCTCAAATCATAAAATTAAAGGACTTCAGATGGGCATTTAGTGCATTTGAATATGCTGAACATAAAAGTTTAACTTTATAGGAATCTCTGAACCAGCACTAAGCAGTATTTGTATTTGTGGAGCATATTTTTTAGGGTTCTTTTTAACTTATTGTGGATTCTTCTTGAATGCATGTTTTACAAATTTACAGTTCATATGAACTGTACTAAATTATAGAACATATATAAAAGTTAATATGATAGGAATTGCAAATTACTCTAGAACTAATAAACAAATATCCAGCTGACTACACTATGTATTATATATAATATTTAGATAACATATAACATATTTTCAGCCTTTCTAAGAATCCTGGCTTGAAAGAGCATCCACCTACCACTTATTTTCAGATTCTGTAATTACTGTATATGGGTGGAAGGTATGTATTCATATTTTAGAGTAATATAAAATTAAAGGGAGAAAATGTGAATTCCTAAACATATTTTGGAATTAACATACAGTTTGTACCCAGAGGTCATAATTTTGATGCATATGTGACAATTATATAGGCATTTGTTGAAGCAATGCAAAGCAGAGGGGAAAACAACATAAAGACTGGGTTAAAGAGCTGAGTGATACAGTTAAACTCTGCCCAAAACAACAAGCCTCTGCAGGGAAAACTTGGGAAAGACTGAGAGAAAGATGCAAGACATGTATGGCAGAATGCATGAAAAGGGGTGGGGTGGGGGGCAAGAGAGGGGAAAAAAAGAAAAAAAAATGCTGCGACAGTGCAGATATATCACTCCTCATCTATTAGTCCCTTACTATTGAAATTTTTGTGTTCTGGTCAGCTTCGGCTGTGAACATGACATAGCCGGGAAGATGGAACCTCTTGCTATCAGACTGACCTGTCCTGTCGGGATGTCTGTAAGGCATTCTTTTGATTACTGGGCAATGCAGGAGGACCCAAGTAGGTGGTGCCACCCCTGGGAAGGCAGATGGTCCTGGGTTGTACAAGACAGCACATGGAGGATGAAGTCAGTAAGCAGAGTTCATCCATTGTCTCTGCTTGAGTTTCTGTCTCCAGGTTCCTGCCCTGAGTTCCTTTCCTGGCTTTCTTTGATAATGGACTATGAATTGTAAGCCAAAGAAACTCATTCTTCCCTGAATTGCTTTTGGCCAGTAAGCTATCACAGCAACAGAAAAATAGGATATTATGATGAAAATATTGTACACATAGATAGTAATCTCTATAGTTCAATCACCCGTGAAATTTCTCAGCTACCTATTTATGTGATCTGAATTATTAAAAACAGGAACAATTGAAATAATTTCTTACTGATTATATGTTCTCTTGTTTTGTCTCCACTAAACTCCTAAACATAAGAACTTTGCCTCTTTAAACTTCTATTGCCTGCCCCCCTCTTCCCCCCATTCTCTGCTTAAAGGACCAATTAAATAGAATGCAAATGTGCATTATAACATTGCTTTACTGTAGCTCCAAAATGCTCTGATTTCCTATGTGATAGAATGTTTTCTTTCCTGTATTTCAATCTTGATTCCGGGCATCAAATAATCAGTTAACAGCAGCATTCCCCACCGACTATGATTCTCAAACAGTGACTGAATCGTTCTTTTATCACGTGAGGCCCTGGGAAGACAGCCACCATCTCAGCAATACTATGCTTTCCTTGTTCTATGCCATTCTAGCAATTTCTTTGCCTGAGATAAATTCATCTTTTATTTTCTTTTTTTTTTTTTTTTTTTTTTAAATTTTATTTATTTCTGTATGTGTATCAATGTACTGTCTGCATGCAGGTTTGTGCACCCGTGTCATGCAATGCCGCGGAGGTCAGAAGAGGGTCTCGGATTCCCCTGGAACTGGAGTTCTCCTGGAATTGGAGTTTCAGACGGCTCTCGGCCGCCATGTGGGTGCTGGGGATCGAACCCGGGTCTTCTGTAAGAGCGGTCGGCGCTCTTAACCGCTAGGCCACCTCTCCAGCCCATCTTTTATTTTCTTAAGGTTTTTTTCTCAAGTGACTGATAAATTCAAATTCCACTGAAATTTCTTTTCATTCCTGTCTTTTCTATTATGATCTGGAAAAAAAGAAACTGCATTGTTGTTGGTAAGCAAACGTTATGAATTGTCATTCTACGAACACAGGCTTTGAGAATTCCCAAGATCTCGTATTTATAACATTGCAGATAGCACACAAAACTGTGACTGTTAATTGAGTTTTACATTTAAAGACACAAGAGCTAATTTGTTAGTAAAACATCTCTCAGTTCTGTTGAGGTAGGTGCTATCAATAAAAGTGCCAAGTAGGATGGCTCAGTCAGTAAAGTGTTTTCCACACAAGCATAAAGACCTGAATAGAATGTCTCAGAACCCATAAAAAAAAAAAGCCTGGAGCATGCCTGAAATCCCAGTGCTGGGGAGGCAAAGATAGAAGAAATTGTGGGGCTTGTAGGCCAGCCAGTCAAGCCAAATTAGTGAGTCTCAGGTTTAGAGGGAGACCTTGTCTCACAAAGATAAAGTGGAGAGTGATTGAGGAAGACAGCAGGCATCAGCTTTGGCTCGGCATGAACATACATACACATGTCTGTAGTCCTGCACATTCATGTACCTCCCACAAAGTATCAAGTAATCATTTAATGGATATTTTTCACCTCCAGAGAAATCTTCCCTATGGTGTTTGTTTTTGTTGTTCTTGTTTATTCATTTGTAATTAGCAAACAAAGTAGCAAGTTTCCTTGTATTTTCTTTCTTTTTTTGTTTTTGGTCTTTCTGAGACAGGGTCTCCCTATAGCCCCAGCTAGCCTGGAACTCACTCTGTAGACCAGGATGGCCTTGAACTCACAAAGATCCGCCTGCCTCTGCCTCCCAAGTGCTAGGATTAAAGGCGTGTGCCACCACCCCCGGCCCGTGTTGTATTTTCATACACACTTGGTTGTAGCTGTTGCTCCTCCTCTGTTCTTGATGCTGCCCTTCACCCCCCGGATCCCTTTCCACTTTCATATCTCATGTGTTCCCTTCCCCCAAGCTCCTTTCTTCCCCTCTCATGGGCTCCTCTCCAGTTCCCTGTCCTCTATCCACTTACTCTCAGATAAATACACATATTTAACAGATAGAGTTTAGACTCCACAAAAGAATAATGTACAGCATCTGTGTTTCTCGACCTGACTTATCAAATTTAATATAGTATTTTTCAGTTCTACCCATTTTCCTGCAAATTTCATCTTTTCTTTACAAGTAAATAAAATTCCATTGTGTCTATGTACCACGTTTTCATTATCCATTCATCTGCTAATAGATATCTAAACTGCCTTTCCTTGTGATTATGAAAAGAACAACAATAAATACATAAAGATGGGCAAGTATTTCTGTGCCAATGCATTTACATGTTTGTAGTTAACTGGAATATTTTGGTCTCTTATAACCTTTAGTTTAAAAGTTACTTCTGCCAGGCGTGGTGGCGCACGCCTTTAATCCTAGCACTTGGGAAGCAGAGGCAGGTGGATCTTTGTGAGTTCAAGGCCAGGCCAGCCTGGTCTACAGAGTGAGTTCCAGAACAGCTGGGGCTACAGGGAGACAGTCTTTAAAAAATCAAAAAAAAAAAAAAAAAAGTTACCTCTTTCTCCTAAGAGATCCCTCTCTGCTGGAATATGAATCTTTATCTCTAAATACACATCTATGTGTGGTTTAAGCTGGTGCGGTATAGTTGTTAGCACTGTAATAAGGACATGTCACAGCCTGTAGCCTTTATATGCTTAAAATCTATGATGAAGTAAATATTCCAAAATATTTCTTTTTTCCTGTTTTTTTTTTTTGTTTTTAAATTTTATTTATTTTTGTATGTGTATGAATGTACTGTCTGCATGTAGTTTTGTGCACCCATGTCATGCAATGCTGCAGAGGTCAGAAAAGGGTCTCAGATTCCCCTGGAACTGGAGTTAAAGATGGTTCTCAGCCACCATGTGGGTGCTGGGGATCGAACCTGGGTTCTCTGCAAGAGCAGTCGGTGCTCTTAACCGCTAGACCATCTCTCCAGCCCACAAAACATTTCTACAGACCCAGTGTGTAATGCGCCTTTTAAAAACTAGTGGTATGAACAAACTGACTGTCATTTTGACAGTACCAAGAACATATGTCTCCTCACATTTTGGCTTGTGTTAGATCATTAGTCACAAGTTTGAACAATTCCAAGAAAAACTTATAAACAAATTTTGAAAAAAAATTGGATGCAAAAGGGTGAAATTTAAAAGACATGTTTTAAAGAACGATTTATTTCGTAAACTAATTTGTTCTATACTTTTTGCAAATAACGTATTTTCTGCTGAATTTAAGTGGGCTTGCGTGTTAGGACATTCACAGGAATCTAACAGGGATCTAATATTTGTCAAGAACACTATTAAAATGTGAATGTGAGCTTTTTAACCTTCCAATATAGACTGAAGACTCGTGTCTCTCCAAAAATCCTCCAAACCTTCAATGCCAGATGGGGACTACTGAGATACCCAGCTTCTGGACTAAACTGTTAAGGGGATTTCAGCCTCATCAGAATATAGACTGCCATTGTTGGACTACCCAGACTGTATCATGGAGGCCAGTACAGGGGTATCAAGATAGGACGTGTGCTTACTGGACTTCATTTGGGGGACCATGGGAGGGAAAGACCCCAATGTGGAGCAAAAGTACAGGATTGATGATTATTTGGGATTGCCAAGGAGGAAGCTTCAAGCACTTCCTTAAGGAAAACATGACATCTTTTAGGGAAAAAAGTCCTCTAATTCAAGTGATATGTGTATGTATGTATATATTTATGTATGTATATATATATATATGTATAAAATGATGTATATATATATATATATATGTATATATACTGTAGCAATACAAGTTGGAGAGAACAACAACAAAAGAACTGAAAGAAAAAAACCTCTGGAAAGACTCAGAAAAACACAGGACATGTATGGCAGAGTGCAGGGACTTGGGTGGGGTGGGACACATGGGAAGGGAAGTGACTCTAGATTTGGTTGAGAAATGGTGTATGACTTATGGAAAAAGTTTACTAATGATAAAAATTATTTAATAAAAATGTAAATGTGAAAGAAATCCTCATAATCTCATGTGTCGACTACCTGGCCTGCAGCTGGTGATGTTATTTTGGGGGAACTAATGGAAATTTCAGACATAACTGAAAAAAGTAGGTCAATAGAGACATGCCTTCAAAGATTATACCTGGTGCTTGGATCTCTCTCTCTCTCTCTCTCTCTCCTCCTTCTGATGGCTATCAGGTAAAGAAGTGTCACTACCACTCGCTCCTGTTCTATAATGATCTAGTCAAGCTAAGGATGCTACACAACCATGGAATTAATCTTCTGAAACTGTGACCCAAAATAAATGTTTCCTCACTTAAGTTTTTCTCTTATATATTTTGCTACAGTTAGGCAAAATAATGGCTACAACACCCAGACTCTGCCAGGAGACACCAACATATACTTTAGAGTCTGCACTAATCTCTGATCTTTAATTTCAAAGCACTCACAACTTTCTAAATATTCATCAGCCTTTGGAGTGTTCAGTGGTGATTTTGTCATTTGCCTAAATGTCAAGCATATCAACAAATAATTGGAAACAGTTTTAATAAGCTAACTACATATATATTACATATTATATGTACTGGGTGTTTATATATACACCCATACATACATATGATTAAGTACTTTAGGCTACCAAATCTTTCTTTTAGAATCATGATCATCTAAGTAAAATGAGGCTTTGATGTTTGTGTAGCCACATCCAGAAGTCCCCACTATACTTCACTTCCAAATCAGGGAGAGATTTTCTTTGGAGTTTGTAGTCCTGACATTTCACTGTCAGTATTCAACTCCCTGAAGCCCTTGGGGCTGATGCCCACTGACCCTAGTTCTACACAAGGAAATATAAACAATCGAATGCTAAGACTGAAAGAATATAACTACATGCTACAATCACAGCTTAATGACACCATTTATTTTACTTGTTTCAGAAAACCACCTGCCAGCTACTTTTAGTTCATTAAAATTGGGTTTTAAAAGAGCATTTGCATACCTACAGACTAAGGTCACAATTTCAAATAATGAAAATGTATACTCTGATGGTGAATATTTGCTTTTCAAGTGCATAAGGTGGAATCTAGTTATTCTTATGATTTTTATATTGCTTCAAGTAACAGCCAAGGAAAGCCTCTAATAGGTAAATCACATTTTTCTAATATCACATTTAATTTATTTCACATACTAAATGGGATATGAATTTAAGTGTGTTAAAGAAAATTAAGTGGAAGTATTCATGCCATATACTTTTCTATGGTTAATGCTTAAAGTAAAAAAAGAAAAAAATGAGGTTGGTTTACTATGAATGTACCAGGGCCAGCAAGGGATCCTTTTGCAAGATTGAAAGTTGCTTTTTAAAGCAGCTGACATAGGAGTTCTAGTGGTACAGTTCATTAGTGGGTGGGACTTATATGACATAATGGCTCACAAGTTAGAACTTGCAAAATCTTAATGGCATTTACCCATCAGAACTGCTCTGTGCCCCTGCCCATGACAGCCCTCACTATTTGTTCAGGTTCTGGGATGCTTTTGAAACTGTTTTAGAAACGGGGTACCAGAGAAGCAAAGCAATTCATTGCACTTCCAATGTGTCAAAGAGGACATTGTGTAAGGACCAGGAGAACATTTCAAAGAACAAGTCAAAATACTTAGTATACCTATTAAACAAAACATGAAAGAAAATAACATGCAGACCTCAAGAATCTTAGAAGACAAGTGTGCTGGATAGCTTTAGTGTCAACTTGACATACCTGGGATGAGGGAGCCTCAGTTAGGGAATTGGCTCCATTGGACTGGCCTGTGGCCACCTCTGTGGAGTGTTGTCTTGATGGTTGAGTTATGTGGGAGGGCCCAGCCCACTGTGGGTGGTGCCACCCCTGGGCAGGTTGTTATGTACAATATAAGAAAGCAGGCTGGGCATGGGCCAGGGGAGCAAGCCAGTAAGCAGCATTCCTCAATGGCCTGTGCTTCAGCTCCTGCTTCCAGTTTCCTGCCCTGAGTTCCTATGGTGAGCTCCCTCGGTGATGAACTGTGTGTGACCCAGGAGATATGTGCTTAAACCCTTTCCTCCCCAAGTTGGAATTGGTCAGAGTATTTTGTCACAGAAATTGAAAGGAAGCTAGAGCAAGGCACTAACTGTATACATGAACAAGGATCAGAAAAGGCAGCTTAAGCCAGGGAAGAATAAACTAAGAATGAGGCCTTGGGTGAATCAAATGCATCAAGTCTAGTTTCTCCACTTCTTCAAAGATGATAATGCTAGCTCTACAGATCTTTTGGGGTATGACAATGACAAGAACCTGGATGTGAAAAGGCTGCATTGTAATCGTGGCAATTCATTAAAAAGAGTTGAAGCTATCATTTCGTATTCCTCTTGGTACTCTGCAGCAGGATCTACGTACTGTTACTAATAACACAGCATAGGAAAAGTTTTTAGATTCCCTCCTGTCTTTTGAAAAATATAGTCACTAAATTCTTCAACACATCAGCCACATCAGAAGCAGCTGCTTCCGCCAATCATGTCTGATTCCATGGGAACTGAGGGTATAAAGACAATGACTCATCACAGGTGCTTCTCCCTTTTGTCATTCAAAGACATAAAGGAAGATACACCTCATAATACCCAGGCTTCTTAGACAAGATAGAAAAAAGTAAACTAGGAAAGACTTTTTTCCTTTTACTCATAAGGACAGAATCCACTAATGATTAAATAGTAATCCATAGCTGAAAGGCAAGCTGAGAAAAGGTAAAGTTATATTTCTTTTTATCTGAAGGCAACTATGCTGTTATAATGTGAATTCTTTAATGGGCTCTAAAATTATATGGACACTTATTTTCAGACTTTGTAATTATGGTATATGTGTTGATGGTACGTATGCATACATTGGAGTAATATAAAACTAAAGGAGAAAATATGAACTCCTAAACATATTTTGGAATTAGCATACAGTTTATTTTCAAAGGTCATAATTTTGGTATATATTGCTCCAAAATATAGGCATATTTTGGAGCAATACAAATGGGAGGGAACAACAATGACAAAAAGACTAGATCAAAGAGCTGACTGAAACAGTTAACCTCTGCCCAAACAATAAGACTCTGCAGAAAAGAACTTTAAAAAGACTGAGAAGGGAATGCAAGACATGTATGGCAGAGTGCATGAACTGGGGCGGGGTGGGGGGCATGGAAAAGGGAGTGTGTCTAAATTGGACTGAGAAATGATGCGTGAAACACACAAAACATCAACAAAAATGTTTTATTTAAAAAATAAATAAAAACTCTTCTACTGTCTAGTGTTTCCCTAGATACTGCCCCCCCCACATACACATTCAGAACAAAAAAATGAAGTTGGAGGCACTCTTGCTCAATATCCTGACATCAGAAAATGCTGACAGCAGCAGGACAACACACACAAACCATGTACTCTAGCAACAAGGGACACTTTCAGTTACTACCAAGATCTCCTGCCTCTGGCCTGGCTCTGATCTTGGTGACAATTGAGTGTCCAGCTCCCTGGTGGACATGGCTAAGCAGAACTGAGGCTGTGACAATGTACCTTCTGTCACTGTCAAGGAACACCCCTTCTAAGGAGAGTCTGTGGCAGAGCCAGCACCCTCTCCTTCCCCCACCAGTGGTTGGGGTTGTGATGTTGCTCTGCCCTGGGCCACCGGACTTGCAACCCACTTTTTACTACTTTTACTTACTGTCCATGAATGAATCTGGCCTCCAGATATTGGTGGCATCAATTAAAACTAGATTGTTTGCATATTAGATTCATCGTTGAGAGTTGTTCCCTTTTTAAATGTTTGAATAAACCATGCATTCCAAAAGGACACTTGACTTGTTTAATAACATCATGATAGCAATATGGGTTAAAATGATATAATTCATAGAACATAATTAATTTCAGGAAGAAACTTGGTGAGAATAAATCTAATATGTTGGAATTAACAGCTGGAAGGAGATATCCAAAAGTTTTAATGAAAGAGACAGAGATGGTGTGTAAGATAACTGTGAAGGGTTCATGGGATATTCGCAGAAGTATGAAAATAGAGACCTGAAATATATATGCTCAACATGGAGAAAGCTAACTTATTTCAAAAGCAGTAAAGAGTAGAGACCCTACTGAATAAAACTGAAATATTTGATACATAGGTAAAACATAGTTTTAGAAATAAGAACTAAATAAGAGAAAATTTTCTGTAAAGATTGCTTTATAATGTGCTTTTCCCAATTTACCAGTAGATCTGTATAACTTTTCATGGTATTAGATACACACATTAGCAACTCTCTGTTATAGTATTTAAAGATTTCCCATTAGATTATTTTATTAGTCTTTATTATTGCATATACAGTTTACTTTCATATTTTAATAAATTATAATCTTTGAATCTTTTTATCCTATTCACTTTGTAAGTTTTAATTGTTTATGTTAGCTAATCCAGAATCCCAAAATTCAAGAGCCTTGCTCTTTAAAACTCTTTTCATGGACAGTTACGCTGATCCAGTAACTAATGGATTAGTTTTGTTCTATTCATGTTTCTTCAAAGTTGAATATTTAAATCGGAATGTTTCCTATTTGATATATAAATGTGTTTATCTTTGGTTATTTTGTGTACAAAGTTTCTTTTGTTATTGCACATGTGTGGATGATATGTCACATGGGCAGTGTGTTGTCATGGCACCTGTGTGGAGGTTAGAGAGCAACTTTGTCAAGTTAGTTTGGGCCTTCTACATTTGTGCTGGCAGCAGAGATTGAACTCATGGTCTCAGGCTTGTGAGACAAGTGTGTTGACCGAACCCTGACCCATCTCACCAGCCCTTTAAAGTATTAAGTGTGTTTATTAATCCTTTTTTGTTAATATTACTGATACTTCTTTAGGATGCAGCAAGTCCATGTTGGGTATTCTGTTTATCATTGATATCTCTATAAGCATCCTGGGGATTTCTTCACTACTTGTGACTGCCCAGTTATTGTACTGTGCAATATAGTCTTAGATTTTGGTTTCTGTTCACACTTACCAAGGACTATAAAGAGCTGGAGACTTTACTTAAATGTTATCAACCTAACCTGCTACTATTTTGCAAATGCTTATTGGAAGATTTTTGTTATTAGGTATAGTGACATTGTCTGTATCCAAAATAATCATCAAAATTTCAGTAAACTTTTGTGCTTGTTCTTTAGAAGGAAATGCAAAGAGAATCGTTTGATATGTGAACATTCAAGGGGGACTTGTGACAAAAGGCCTGAGCTTATAGAAACCAAATATTTTACAATGGAAATCAACATGGCTGTCCTTTGCTTCATAGCAAACAATGATCTTTATTATACTGGACACTGTGCACACAGGGAGGAAAATCCTGTATCTATATTTCGAATCCATGTAAGATGCAAACATCCTTGAAAAGATAATCTGAAAAAGAGATTGGAATCAGTGTCTCCATATACAAGAGATTAAACACTGTAAATGACATAGAAGAACCTGTCACTAGCACCACTAAATGTGTCCAAATGGAATTAAACTTTTAAGGATGAAAACAGAAAAAATTAAGAGCATTCAACCCCCATACATAGTCCCTGACCTAGCTCTACCTACGTAACCTCATAAAAACACAACAGAAAGGCAAACTAAGCAGAAGTGGATCCTGGTTAAGTTGTTTATGAAAACTGGACTTTCTAAAAGGCCAGTCCTATTCTTTTAAAAAACAATTTTCTATATTATTCTTTAAAATATCAAATTTCTCTAGTGTGATTAGAAAGTAAATTAATCTGTAAAACTTATGAAATTCTTTCTGCATTCCAGTTAAGGGATTGTGTTTAGAATAAAACCACCTATGTTCAAATCTGACTCCATATGGCCAATCACTATGTAACCTGGCTTTGGTTCCCTCTTCTGTAAAATGGGTAGACTAATAAAGACTAAGCGGTTCACACAGACATGGGCAGCATAACTGAGCAGACTGATGCTGCCTTAGACAATGGCTGGTTCCTAGGAAGCACTCACAAAATCTGGTCATTATTATATTTATCTATTTATGCTATGTAGACCAGACTGGCCTCAATTTCATAGAGATCTGCCTGTTTCTGCCTCACCAGTGTAGTGCTGGGATTAAAGGTGTGTTCTACAAATCCTGACTTGACAAAAAGTTTTCTTGACTTAACAGGCAGGTGCTAAATGAAATATTTCTGAAATATAACCTTAATAAGAGACATGCTAATGTTTATTTAATTAGTAAAGATTATTTCTAAAATTGAGGAAAAGAAAATGTTAACAAAGGAATGGTGAATAGCTAATGTTGGGTTATATCATCTATAATTTCTTTTCTTTGTATGTTATGCTAAAATACTATAAAAATTAGATAAATGGAAAACATCATATATTTTATAATGCTCTGTAATGTAATTTTGATTTACAATTAAGTCTTTCAATCTGAGGGATAGAAAAAACATTAATAGGGGATTGGAGGATGCCTGCAGATTCTCTTCAGTATTTGATCATTATTTCTTCCTGATTACTGTTCACTCTCTTAAGCCTTGCTTGCATGGCTGTGATATATTTCCTGAGATTCTGTACAAGAAGGAAAAGGTCATAATTAACAGATTGTGAACAAAAAAGGAGAAAGAACAGGAAACGGTGGCTACTGAAAAGGCAGAGTTGCTCTACGATTATCAGGGAAAGGAAAAAGAGAACTCTGGAGAAACTAGCCTATGCATTCTGAAAGTTCTGTTATGTTTTTGAGATGTGTGCTGTGGAAATGGGGAGGAAACATATGCCTTCCCTTTTACTGCCTCCCCATTGTGGCCATTTTATAGGAGATATCATGTAATATGGCCAAGAATATGAATGTCACAAACAGTAGATCCAAACTTCAATTGTGGTGTAGGAAATTCAACTTTTCATGTTATTTGCGTTGAAGCATATTACCTCTGATGACCTTGACTTCCAGGCAAGGGCTAATGATCTTAAGGTCCATATCACAAGCCACTGCAATAAGTCCTGGGTATCTCAATCATCACATAAGAACAGCTTTGGTTCTTAGCTAAGGATTCTCTTTCTCTCTCTCTCTCTCTCTCTCTCTCTCTCTCTCTCTCTCTCTCTCTCTCTCTTTTGGTCTTTTCTCCCTGTAGCCCCAGCTGTCCTGGAACTCATTCTGTAAACCAGGCTGGGCTTGAACTCACAACGATCTGTCTGCCTCTGCCTCCCAAGTGCTAGGATTAAAGGCAATCGCCACCATGCCTGGCTCTTGGGGTTCTCTTACATAGCAGGTGATATTCTGGATTTCTTGCATTTCCTTTTTATAATTCAGGCACATATCTGAGTTTTCTTAGGATCTTGGTCTATAACTCTTTAAAGCATTCGGGTGTGCTTCTGGCTAAATCTGTATCCTTGGAGAATAAAACAAATTATAGATCAAGGTGTTCTTTTTATTTTGTCCTAGACACTCTCATTCTCTGAATCCTCTGGATAAATTGTAGTGCAACAACCAATCAATGGGAAAAGGGATGGCACAGGTGCATTGGAATAGCATCCTCTACTTTTTCCACTCTGTAGCCACTGTTCATTGAGAAATGCTACCCAGAGTCGTTTTCCCTCCAGCACACTAGCTTCATAAATCACTTGGTTATATATACATGCTAATTTATTGTTCTTCACAAACAAACATGGTGATACTTTTCCAGGAGTGGGAATAACTCATGCTGAGAGTTCCCCATGGGCTTATTCATATCCCTTCACTTGGCTTATCCTTTGACAGGAATTATAGGATTAATGTAGCTACTATTTATAATCAATGCAGTTGTTATCATTTCAACCAGGCAAAAAAAAAGCTGGAATAAATGTTTTCTGTTCCTTACTGCCAACCCAGCAACCTATCTCATATTTAAAGACTAACTCTGCCTTTCTCTAAGGCACAATCAACACACATCCAACACTTTATAGAATCATGATCTACACATCACATCTACTGAAAATTGTGGTATGACATTTGGAAAAAAATTCTGGAAAAATGACATTTAGGTAATATAAGATTATGTCTCTATATGTACATGTATGTGTATGTGAGTATAAGTGGGGGGGCGGAGGAGAGGGTGAGAGAAAAAAAAAAGAACTAAAAAAGAGGGAGGCAATAGTTGAATGTACTGTCACAAATATACTATTGTACTTTTAACGTTTATCCAACACTGTCCTTGGCACTAGAAATATAAAATAAATCATAAACAGATTCTGTCCCTGAGGAATTTCACTTTTTGTTACAATTTTGATATAACATCATAAATACTGTGTTGTAATGTACACAAGGTTCTCTGGGAGCAGGCAGGAGTCAGAAAAAACAACTGATGCATAGGAACACTCCTAGGGAAGATAAATGTAGAGGGTGTTATAAGGAGAGGAATAGAAGCATGAAGAAGTGAATTCAGAAAGGCCCAGAAATTCATCATTACTAAAACTGAAGGTGCCACCACTCTCAGTAGGGGAGTTATAGAATATGAGACTCCCTCAAGAAACATCTGGGAAGAGATCGATGAAGATTATATGTGATACTAAGAAGCTTCAAACTCAACCTGTTTGTAGTAAAGAATCATCTAAAAGGTTAAGGGCTCAGTGCGACAAAATCTCCTTTGCCTCCAAGGGAAACTTATGGAGGATAGAATGGTGTCAAGATCACAGGCCCAAGAAAAATTAGGGAGTGACTGAAACAGAATCCAAGAGAAATGATCAGGGCCTGGAAGAGAGTGGGGTGATGGGGTGAGGACCAGGAGGGGGCAGTGGTGGGAGCCTGGCACATACAATGAGATCCGCTCTTCTCGGACACACAAAAGGGATACACAGAAGAGGCTGTTCTGGACTGAAATATGTCAATCCCAAATCAGTACCCAGGAGCACTCACCCCAGGGTCACTGCATTTATTGGAAGAAGCTTTAGGCTGATAGCTGGGATCCAGTGAGGTTTCAAGAGTGGGTTCTAATCCCACAGGGAATAGCCTAAGAGAGGGAAGGGGCCCTAGAGCTTTTTCTACAGAGGACACAATGAGAAGCAGGCATCTGCAAGCTGGGAAAAGAGCCCTTTCAAGAGGCTCACCAGTCTGGCTCTCAATCTTGTACTTCCATCCCCAGACCAGTGAGACAGTAATCATCAACTGTGTAAGGCCCCTGCCTGTGGTATGGAGTATGGCAGCCCCAACTAATTAATATGGAGGGTTTATTTAAAGAAGTGAAATATGCCGCCGGGGCATGGTGGTGCACACCTTTAATCCCAGCACTTGGGAGGCAGAGGTAGACGGATATCTGTGAGTTCAATGCCAGTCTGGTCTACATAATGAGTTCCAGGACAGCTGGGTGCTACAGGGAGACCCTGTTTCCAAAAAAAAACCAAGAAAGAAGACCTGAAATATGAAAAAAAGTAAAAGGGGACAAAAGAATGAGGCAAAAGTCCAGAATATGTAGCAGCTCAGAGAGAGGCCGCGGGGAGGGAGCTTCGGGATGCAGTTCTGCTGGAGGTAACGGAGAAAGTCCCTGGGCTCTTGTGTAAGAGAGCTCTAAGGAAGGAGTCGGACTTCAGTGTCCGCACTGCTGCGGATCAGCTGACCAGACAGCCAAGTCGGAGTGGGACTTCAGTGTCCGCACTGCTGCGGATCAGCTGACCAGATAGCCAAGTCGGAGTGGGACTTCAGTGTCTGCACTGATGCGGATCAGCTGAGCAGACAGCCAAGTCTACTGAATCCTCAAATCTCTCATTCCTGGATACTAAGTTTCTGTTTCTACACACTTTGCTTTTCGGTGTGTGGTAAGGACCATGCCCTACCTCCTCTGGTATCTACTCCAACAGGCCTACCCCTGGAGCTCCGCTTCTGTCAAACAAGGACGATGGGGGGAAGAGGAGATTCAAGGGAGAGAGGCAAGGAAATGACTGCAGACTTGTGTTGAGCTGTTAGTGACCCAAGATGATTTTAGGAAAAAGGAAAAGGAGAGAACTGCAATATATATATATATAGATATATATATATAATATATATATATATAATAATATATTTGGAGATGAATAATTTAGCAATGTAACACAAATTATAATACCAGGAAACCACTTAGACACATAATTATAGCCAGACAGGAAGTGTGGCAAGATGCTGTCTCTAAATGAAAAGGGGCTCTTTTTAAAATGACAGCTCAAAACCTGTTTTCTCTCACCTTTATAACAGATTGGCTCAGTTTAAATGCCAGTCTGTAAAAGGTATCATCCAAATCACAGTGCCTACCAACCGTGAACAGGACAACCAAGGAAGGCTGAATGCACTTCTGTTCAGGTCCAGCCAATCTGGGCTCTGGGTTTTTGGGTTGAACTTCATAAATGGAAGAGAAAAAGGAGAACATGCAGGTGAGGGATAACTTATATAAGGCCCATGGAATAAACAAAAGTACTCTAAGGAATTTCATCCTAACCAGAATATCTGAAGGTTTTCATGATGATTTGATATCTTTTTTTTTGAATTTTTATTTATTTTTTATGTGTATGAATGTACTGTCTGCCTGTAGGTCAGTGCACCCGTGTCATGCAATGCCGCAGAGGTCAGAAGAGGGTGTCGGATTCCCCTGGAACTGAAGTTAAAGACGGTTCTCAGCCACCATTTGGGTACTGGGGATCGAACCCAGGTCTTCTGCAAGAGCAGTCGGCGCTCTTAACCGCTAGGACATCTCTCTAGCCCCGATGATTTGATATCTTACATATATATTTAAATGTGATTTATATACAAATGGAGAGAGACACTTCTGTATATGTATTTATTGCTTAGACTCAAATCTAAATCATGGCTACCACTTCTTTTTTTTTATTAATTTTATTTATTTCTGTATGTGTAGGAATGTACTGTCTGCATGCAAGTTTGTGCACCCGTGTCGTGCAATGCCACGGAGGTCAGAAGAGGGTGTCGGACTCCCCTGGAACTGGAGTTCTCCTGGAATTGGAGTTTCAGATGGTTCTCGGCCGCCATGTGGGTGCTGGGGCTCGAACCCGGGTCCTCTACAAGAGCAGTCAGTACTCTTAACCACTAGGCCATCTCTCCGGCTACCAGTTCTTCTACACTTAAGCAACAAGAAAAATGGCAAATAAAACATCCCACAATGTCCAAAGAGGAAGAGGCATCCTTCTATTAAATGCAACCATGAAATGATATGGCTTAACCAAGATTCATTGAAGTTTCATCTTTCAAGCACAATGTGCGTTTAAATAGATTCCAGCTTCATTCAATCTCTGCTCGAGGGCAATCACGACTGTAACTAACTCCTACGTCTTTCATCTTTTGACAATGAAATTAAAATATTGCTTCATGCTACAGTAGGAGAGAACACTCCAAAATAAATAATCCCAGTGCTGAAACAAAGATGAAAATAACAGCAGTGCCTTGCTAAGACAGTGGGCGGCAATGCTAATGAATGGCAGCCTTGCATACAAATTGAACAAACAGGCATTGATTCTGAAGGAATTGGGGAAAACTGAACAAGCCATGGACCACACTTAGTTCAGGACTGAACCCAAGAGAACCAATCTGAAAGGAAAAGTGAGCATTTTCTAAAATAAGGGATAATAGGGAAAGGAAAGGAGAAGGTTGGTATTCACCTGAGATACCCAATTATAGAATAGTCAAATCTAGCTGCACTTTAGTACAAGGGGATAAGGGATGATCATTTGAAAACATTCAATTCTCCTTCCTTCTAGTTTGGAATGCCTTAAGGCCTGGGTTATCCAATTAATGTCCTTAAGAGGAAGGGGTACTTTTTGCCTTTTGATGCCCAAAGCAGGATTAGCATTTAGCATTTTTTTTTTTTTCCTATTACTTGTATCATTGCTGCCTGGGTGACATGGGGACCTCTTCCATTTCTGTAACCCCACCCCTTTTACTTTCCACACAACAGCATCACATCAAACAGCTCCATCAAAGAGATGGACATCTACTTTTAACCTCATTAAATTTACTTCATAATCACAAAAGCCCAGGTCTGACAGTGCCTTGTGTCCTACAAACGAGACTGGATCCCCAAAGTTTATACATTGTCTTTGCTCTTCTGACTGTCTGCTCTTCTTGGGGGAATTGGGTCTAGTCTCATACATACTTTGAAATATTTGGAATTAGAAATTGTTTTCATGATTCAGTGGAGCTGATAATTTCTTACATCATTTGAAACTTCCTTTTTCTATGGCAGTTCCTCTCTATATTTGGACATCCTAAACATTCCAATCCCCTATACTCACTCTCCTCTGAATAAATAATACCTCCCAAATAAGATACCATATTAAGAGCTCCCCCATACCACCCCAAAAGGAAACTCATTTATTACTTGGTAACAAAAATCACTGAGGTTTCTTTTGAAGTTCCTGTGTAAGTGTGTGTTTCCATAGAATAAATAAAATCTCAGAACAAAGAAGAAAAAAAAAAGAGTAATTAAAAATAGATTTGAGTTATTACTTTTTTCAACAGCAAATATAATTAAAATGTGTTTTAAAACATTTGTCAAAAGTAATATATGTACAGTGCATGTAATGGTGACGCATGCCTTTAATCCCAGCACTCGGGAGGCAGAGATAGGTGGATCTCTGTGGGTTCAAGGCCGGCCTGGTCTACAGAGCGAGCTCCAAGACACCTGGTACTAAAAGGGAGACCCTGTCTCAAAAATACCAAAAAAAAAAAAAAAAACAAACAAACAAAAAACAAAACAAAACAGTTTTCAACCGTGTTAACTTGAAATAGTTCAGTATGACTATAACTGCTCTATTAACAGTGGAGGTGGAAATGGTAGGCATTTATTTGTAATAGAAATGGTCAAAATGGGGGCTGGAGAGATGGCCTAGCGGTTAAGAGCGCTGACCGCTCTTACAGAGGACCCGGGTTCGATCCCCAGCACCCACATGGCGTCCGAGAGCCGTCTGAAACTCCAATTCCTGGAGAACTCCAGGTCCGGGGGAATCCGACACCCTCTTCTGACCTCCGCGGCATTGCACGACACGGGTGCACAGACCTGCATGCAGACAATACATTCCTCCACATACAGAAATAAATAAAATTAAAAAAAAAATTAAAAAAAAAAGAAATGGTCAAAATGGTGAGTAGATTCTAAACTACTGGCTACCAAAAAACCAAACCAAACCAAACCAAGCAAACAAACAAATAGCCCACCAAACAAAAACTACCAAACAAAAATCTTTGCTTTCCCTCCAAGTAGGCTCTTGGGCCTGGATAGGAGATTTGATCCTCCAGTCCCAGGGAGTTTAATGGGTAGATTTCCCCAGTGCTAATAATAGAAAGTCAATATTACCATGGGTTCATCTGGCTTTCAAAGGATACATATGGGGGCTAAAGAGATGGCTCAGCAGTTAAGAGCACTAACTGGTCTTGCAGAGGGTCTAGGTTCAATTCCCAGCACCCACACGGTGGCTAAGAACTGTCTTTAACTCCAGTTCCAGGGGAATCTGACGCCCTCTTCTGACCTCCGCGGCACACGGGTGCACCAAACTACATGCAGACAGTACACTCATACACAAAAAGAAAAGTAAATAAAATTAAAAAAAAATCCAATTCAGGTGATAGGTGCATGTATGTATGTATATGTATGTGTATATGTACCTGTGTATATATATATATGCATNTAAAAAAAAAAGGCAGAAAGAAAAAAAAAAAAAAGGATACATGTGGACTAATCTCACCCAGATTCTCCTCTTGCTCTGGGCTTTCCCCTTCTATTCAGTACTTAGTGTGTTCTCTCTGGGCTTTCCCCTTCTATTCAGTACTCAATGTGTTCTCCTAAATTTGGCAAATGTACACTCTTGACCCCCAAAGAAACTACCAAGGAATAGCTCAATAATTAGCTCAATTTTTACCTAGAGATTCCAATGGCAATATGTTCTTCTTGAATGGAGAAAATTAGAATCTGTTTTAAAGTCAAAACCTTTGTTAACAAATACAGCGTTCATATTGCACATAGTGTTAGAACAAGTAGCGTTATACCTTTGTGCCCAAATGCCATTTCTTTTTTTTTTCTTTTTTGCCATTTCTATTAAATCTTTGCTTGTATCATTTGAAACCAAAGGGTCTGGTTCTTATTTGTCAATTTAAATCAGAAAAAAGAACCCTCTACATTCTAGAACCATACATTTCAGTGTTATGGTCCAAACATTTTTAAAATGTCCTCTGGAAACACAGTCCTGTTACTGATGAGATATAGGTTGGCATTGTGAATAATTACCTAACAGGAAGAAATATAGATTAATAAAAGGAAAGAGTTTCATAACAAGTAAATTAATCCAAGTCCCATTTGAAACAAAATGTACTGGAGACACATTAATCAGGGTCTCTATAAAGTGACTTTAGGTAAGACATAATGTTTCTTAATATTTATGTAAAGGTATAATTCTGTGTGAGAAAGCTAAGCCTTAGAGTGGTCTAGTGTAATTACAAGGTCTAATGTAATTACAATTTGAACAAAACTTTGACAAGTATCATTTATGGAGTGATATACAAATAATGAAGACTATCATTAACTTTCATTTAATCTTCCATTTATTTATAAAGTTCTACATCTATGATGCAGAGCTTTTGTCTACATAGATCACTATTCCATCTCTGCTGCCCAGAACAGTGCAGATTATTCATCATATTTTGGAAGAAAGGCTAAATGAGTTTAAGTATATTATCTAGCATTCAATACAATTATGGTTTCATTTTGAATTCTTTGCTAATACAACTGATGCAACCATATTTTCCCAACATAAAAATGGGAAGGGATGTTGCCAGTCAAGTTTTGAGTATGCTATTAGAGAAAGTTAATCAGAGAATAAGAACAACTCCTTCATTTATACTGATAGCAGAACTTTTGATCACAAGGGTCAACAGTTAATTAAAATAAGAAGCTAATATGAGGAAGATATAACTTTTAATAAATGTAGTGTTTGTTATTTTATAGAAGAGATTATTCAAACATTTCAACAACAGATAATTGTTCTAAATAGAACATTAAAATTTAAGGAAGTTAGGGAGCTTATCTCTAATAATGTAAGCTGCAGACATAGTTGAGATTCAATCCATTCTTCCACTGGTTCCAGATTTTCCCCAGATTAGACCCCATATTCTTTTTATTTTATTTTATTTATTTTTTATGTGTATGAATGTACTGTCTGCATGTAGGTTTGTGCACCCGTGTCATGCAATGTCAAGGAGGTCAGAAGAGGGTGTCGGATTCCCCTGGAACTGGAGCCAAAGATGGTTCTCAGCCGCCCTGTGTGTGTGCTGGGGATCGAACCCGGGTCCTCTGCAAGAGCAGTCGGCACTCTTAACCGCTAGGCCATCTCTCCAGACCCCCCCCCCCCGAGACCCCCATATTTTTTACCCACTAACCGTTAGATGTTTCACTGAACACTCTGGGTAGGGAGGCAAACTAAACACTGGCATCAGCTAATGCGAAGCATTTTTCTCCAAGTGTAAATCATTTGATGATGATTCATTTTCTCAAGATGGTGATTTTTATCCAGAAAAAAAGTAAAGTTTCTTCAATGTCTCACATCCATTTGTGATGAAGTTCTTGTATTGAAAACAATGAAAATAAATTCCTTAGTTATGTTGCCTGGAAACATCTATAATGGCTAATAACACAAGTAAAAGTACATGACAGTCAGTAATATGGAAATATCTAGAGAAACTGTGGCCAGATCTGACAGAGGTTCACAGATGATCGTCCTCCGCGAGATCCCCAGGGATGAGTTGGGTGCACTCATTTGTCTTCTGTGACATCTTCATGCTGAGTGAGGGGGGCGGGGCTTTCCACAAAGGAAAGCCCTAGCTAGCCTCCACCAAAAATGAGGAGAGAGTTGAGTTTATGTTTCCTACTAGGCCAAGGGCCAGAATTAGGACATGGCTTCAAAAAGTACTCCTCCACAGGAATTGAAGGACTCTGAAAACTTTCGTAATGGAGCCTCACTTGGGTCTTGATTTCACTGCCTTGGGAATTAAAAGAAAATCTTTCAAATACAAATAGATGCATTGTTTTATTTAAAAAAAATAAAGGAAGAATTTGTTCAGTAAACATGATGCACACCCAAAGGACCCTATTGGGTGATGGCAGTCCTTGAATGAGAAAAAGAAAACAAGCTCTTGGGGCTGTAGAAAGAAGAATGCATAGGAGAGCTTGCATCCCATAAAGCCTTGAAGCTTAGCAGTAAAATTATCCAAGACCATCTGTGCTGATAGCTTTAGTGTCAACTCGATACATTTGGGTTGAGGAAGCCTCAATTGGGGAATTGCCTCCATTGGACTGGACTGTGGCCATGTCTGTGGGGGTATTTTCTTGATTACTGAGTGATACGGGAGGGCCCATCCCTTTGTAGGTAGTGTCACTCCTTAGCAGATTGTTCTATATTGTTTAAGAAAGCAGGCTGAGCTTGGGCCAGAGGAGCAAGCCCACAAGCAACGTTCTTCCAGTGTTCTTCCATGGTCTGTGGTTCAGTTCCTGCCATGTGTTCCTACCTTGGGCTCACTCAGTGATGAACTGTGACCTGGGAGATATAAGCTGAATAAACTCTTTCCTCCCCAAGTTGAACAGAGTGCTTTGTCACAGCAATTGAAGGCAAACTAAAACAGCACCCAACAGGATACCTTGCATTACACCTTGCTGCTACTATAGTATCATTTACCCATCTGTCGTATTATATATTTTGCAGAAATAAAACTAGGGCCTTCATTCAGATGCAATATTGACCCCAGAGGATTTTGATATTGTGTGTAGATATTTTTGGTTGTCACTAAATGGGGAAGTTTTGCTTCTGGTATGTGAGAGACATGGATGCTGATAAGCAGGCTATAATCCACCGAACAGCTCACCACTGCAAATAATTAGCCATCCCAAAGTATCAATCAATAGGGTCAAAATAGTGACGTCTTGAAATAAAATAACAATCAAACTCTTCTTGATAGGCTCCCCCCAGATTCTTTCACTACATCTGATGAAACAGCCTAACTAGCAATTGCAGCACTGTCTTTGCTTCAAGGTTTACCATTTGTCACGATCACATTCACATCCTCTTCTTATTTAAAATATGCCATTAGTTACCGCTCCCTCAAAAGGTTTCTACAATTTCACAGTCAGGGCATGTTATGGTTGTGAAATAGTTGTCCCTATCAGACTGCTTTAGAGAGTCGAAAATACCATTCTGCAGTGTTTATAAGTCATAAAGAATTCTAAATATCTCCTACTCAACACATTCAGGGAAAATGATGGCATAATTTCTGTGCTGGATTGCACTCTTGCAATCCATAATATATCTCATGAACCAACCATAGGTAATGCACTATCTTCCTTTAATCAAATCTGCATTGTAATTTCTATAAAGAATCAATTAAACACAAGAAGCAATTATTTATTATTTTTATCACAGTATAATTTACTTTCCTAGAGCTACAGCATTAAAATGCAGAGGAAAAAAAATCAGACCTCATCTACCTCAGTATACTTAACAAAGCATATATATATATATATATATATATATATGTATATTTAGTGAAATATAAGGAAATCCTGTCAAATATGCAATATATTCTCTACTCATAATTCCCCACTTATATTAACTTTAATGTACAATATGGGTAACAGAGCTTAGTAGCAGAAGTCTAGTATGTCTTTCTAGAAAACTGTATGTTTTCCTAAGGCTGAAAACAGTCTTACAGTGAAAATATTTTCAGACAGCAATTTTCTCACTGACCCCATCCATATAGGACATACTAAAGATACCAACTAAAATCTGAAAGAGCGGTAGATAACTCCAAGCCTTATAAATCCACCTTCTTCACATTTCCATACCTATCTCTTGGCATTTTTCTTTATTTTTAGTTGTGTGTATACATGATACCTGTAGGTTGATGTGTACATGAGGGTAGAGCTGGAGTTACAACAGGCTGTGAGCCACTTGATATCTGTGCTGGGAGTAGAGTTCAGATCCTCTTCAAGCAAGCACTCCTAACCCTGAGCTATCCCTTCAGCCCCCTCTAGACATTATTAACACTATCAGGTAATTTTATTAACTACTTTCTTAAGTTGAATTTATGTTAGCATAGGAGTTCACGGAGCTCACTCAGCACCCATCCAGCAGAGACCTCTAGCAAGTAATTCAATCAACCCATAGATCAACCCATTTAACACTAGAGACCAGGAGAATGACAACTTGATATATAAATCACTTTGAAGGCTTCATAGGTGAAGGACTCTAAAATTTGGATTTCTAGCAAGATCCCCATTAACACATCACTAGTTACATCTAGGAATGACACTTTTCAAATATCCAATTTTCTTTATGATTCGGTGATCTAGATGCTTTCTTATGCACTGAACTAGTGGCCTGAGCTTATTTTCTTTGCCCTACTTTTATGTTGTCTACCTTGCACCTCAGCAACACTAACAGAGGAGAGCTCTCACAGCTGGATGAACTTATTTCCCTTCTTCCCCTCCTTCTCTATTTTCCCTTCCCCCTCTCCTTTTGCTTCCTTCTTTTCTCTCTCCATCTCTTTTGTTCCATTGTATCACTTATCTCAGGACCATACCCAAAGCTCCTAGTGACACCAAATTCACTTCTGGGGACTCCCACCTAATACAGATTTGTCCTTTATAGAAATCCCCTCAATAGTTAATATACTCAATTCTTTTTGCCTTCTTGGAAATTTGTCTTTTAATTCAGTATTAGAGATTGAACCCAGGGCCTTGGGCATTCTAGGTAAGTGCTCTGTGAGTGAGCTACATCTCTAGTCCTATATTTACCTTTGCCCTACTTATTTGGGCGCTGGTGTATTAGTTAGTGAGCTGCATATTTATCCATGTTTTCCTATAGAGCATGGCTATCACATTATTTACTGCATGGATCCTCTCTCTTTCATGAAAACTTCTGCTAGAATGATTGGCTTACAGTCAATGCATATTAAATATTGTTCCAACAACAATGTGGTAAGCCAGAGCCTGCAAGCAATATTTCATCACTCAGTAACCTAAAGTTCAAAAGTGATTTAATTACCACCGCAACGAAAGACACCAGAGGAGTCTGGAGGGAAGCAGCTGCAGATCACAGTGGTGCGTTGGCTTCCTTGGTAGATTTAGTAAATGAGTTTGCTACGGTTGCTACGTTATCTGTGTGACTGTCCGTGTCAGAAATTCTCAGAATACTACTAAAATGACCGCTACATATAAGGGGCAGAGAATTTGTCCACGCTATGGTTTATGCTTCTTCAATGTCCTGTTTCCTCTCAGGCAACTCCAAAAGGAAAAGTATTTTAACTCTCCTCTCATATATGTGCCACTCAGGTCAGATACTGCAAGTAATAAATGTATTACCAAAGGGTACTAGACCTGTCATCAGTCTCCCTTCTCTGTTCTCCCTCTCTCTGTAAGATCTGGGAAGCTTATTAATTCTTGATGCCTATCTGAGAATTTTCAAAAACTACTTTTCATCAGTAGTTTTTGAAACATTTGTTATTCCAGTGGGGGGAGGGGGGGAAACCTGTTGATGGTTTTAGTTAAGTGATCTGACCTGCCTCCCATAGGATATATTAGAAAAAATTTAATTCATATATCTATATACACATGTATGTACGTGTGTGTGTGTGTGTGTGAGAGAGAGAGAGAGAGAGAGAGAGAGAGAGACAGAGAGAGAAAGAGAGAGAGAGAGAGAGAGAGAGAGAGAGAGAGAGAGAGAGAGAGAAAGAGCACTAGGATTACCCTATATAATAAAGGCTGCTCTGTAATTTCTGGTATTCCGGCCTCTCCTTCCCACCTGCTGTGTTGGTATTAGTGATGATAGCCACAGGCCTGGCTCTGATGAAGTATCTGATGGCCCAAGTTGCAGGAATTCAATTGACATGAGTGAGTAAAGGAAAGTCTCTAAGCACTATCAAAACACAGAACAGCACCTCCAAATAAGAATTCTCAGCCTAGAATTCAAATACTGTAAATAGTACAAAACAGAATGATACCAGGTCAGATTTAAAACTGATAACAAATGATAAACGGGACACATGCAACTGTGGAGACAGGTGGATCTCAGCTGCTCCATATTACCTGTCCTAACCTGGGCAGGTCAAACAGAGCAACTCTGTACTCTACCCACAGAAGAGGACTTATGAATAATCGGTGTATCATCTGTAGAGATGACAAAATATGGTTGAAGTATCAGCAAATGCTAGGCCCAGCATATTGTAGGCCATTCATGAATGCTAACTTCTCATTCATTCAAATCTATCTTGTTTACAAATTTCTAATAGAGAAATAATCATTCTAAGATAAAGCAACATCTGTGAAACTGTGTGGAAGTTTCTAGCACAGGAAAGAGCTCAGTTGTTTTACATACAAATTTTTTTTTTTTTTTTTGTATGTGTATGAGTGTACTGTCTGCATGTAGGTTTGTGCACCCGTGTCGTGCAATGCCGCGGAGGTCAGAAGAGGGTCTCGGATTCCCCTGGAACTGGAGTTCTCCTGGAATTGGAGTTACAGACGGTTCTCAGCCGCCATGTGGGTGCTGGGGATCGAACCCAGGTCCTCTGCAAGAGCAGTCGGTGCTCTTAACCGCTAGGCTATCTCTCCAGCCCCTACATACAAATTTTTAAATGATAAAGCTCTTCTGTCCATATGAGAACTCAACTATATAAGCAGTCTTTAATATTTGTATTTAAGGAGACATGAAAATTGTACATTAAAACAGATAATCCTATAATTCTGAAAAAAATATAAAGTACAGCCAGGTGTGGTGGCACATGCCTTTTATCCTAGCACTTGGGATGAAGAAGCAGGCAGATTGCTGGGAGTCTAAGGCCAGTCTGGTCTACAGAGTGAGTTCCAGACCAGCTGGAGCTACAGGGAGACCCTGTCACAAAAAGACTCCCCCCCAAAAATAAAGTACAGAAATAAAGCAAACCCTAATTTATTGGTAAGCTGCTACCTAAGAAACTATTCACTTAAAAAAAAGGATATGGAGAATCTAGGGAATAATTTAGCTATACAAGCACTGAGAGGACACTAATAGCATCATCAACATTCAGTACCATTCTTGCTTGACCTGGAAAACTTAGGCCTTCAAAATTCCAGACCAACTATTTCAAGTATTTTCCTTGATAACTAGTGAAAATATATAATCTGTTTAAAAGTTATTTTGTATAAATACAAAATACTAGTTTTCTTACCAGGAGCTACTTGTTAAGTCTGCTTTTAAATATTTCCTGTATCAGAGGACTAATGCATAATTCGGAGAAACAACATGGTTTCAGTACCTCATGAAAAAGGATAAAGAACCTCATTGACTCTGGGCTCCTATCTTGCCCAACCTGTCATTCCCCATGGGTTCCAGGGCAAGTGAGCATCCCATGATGTTCACAAAGAAAATCAGAATGTGTGGAGGGACAAAACTCAACTAGAATGATTTCTCAAAACATTGATCAATACTCCTATATAAATGATCTAGACGTCACCAGATACCACACCTAGGTTACCACCATGTCTCTAATGTGGTAAAGGTGTAGTAGACTGGACTGGCTCTCTTTTGAGTAATAATTTACCCACCTATGCACATATAAACATAAAAAACACAAAATGGATCATATAGTCTTATTAAATACTTGACCTTATTTGGAATTGGGTCTTCATGGAGATAATCAAATCAAATGTGATTGTTGTTGCGGAATCTAATACCTGGTGATCATTTCCCTCATAACAAAATGGAAATCTGGATACAGTCACAAGCATACACAGAGGGAAATGGATGGGAAACCCTCAGGGAGAATTCCAGGTGCTGCAAGGTGATCATGGTGAATCTGTCAGAAAAATCTCAGACCACTCTGGATGCTGGACAGTATCCTGCAGGGCTGAGAAGCAGCAGTGCCCAGTGGGCACTTTGAACACTGTATTTCAGAACTTTCCACCCCCTTAACAGAACTGTGAGATAATGAACACATTTTTTTTTAAGTTTTAAAGTTTTAGTACTTCTTTGTTTTTGTATAGCAGCTCTATAGAACTGTCCTGTTTTCTAGTACTACTGGTAACATAGTTCCAACAATCAGATCCCATTTTCCTGCTCATTCTTATAAAACTTGCCTGACGCTCATTTCCTCTCATTTTATTACATTTATGTACAATTTTAATTAAAGAACTACTAATAAAAAACCAAGTACAGAAGAAATACAGTAAACCTAAAGAAATTCTCAAGGATGATAATTTCATAAGTCTTTTTCCTCATATCAATAGTGATATATTAATTTTCCTGATCAGATATCATAAAGACTGAGAAAAATAGAAAACTCAAAACCAAATGTTTCTGCACAACCTGTTCAAATAATAGGTTTTGTTCCAAGATAAAAATGTCTATATGATAAGAATTCTGATTTCACTTATGTCTATGACTTGGTTATGTCTCCTAGCAATAAATACCAATTATCATGCATTTTATCACTGTAGGAGAGACTTCATAGATGCTAATCTCATTATCTCCAAAGTAAATCTATCCTTTCTTAAATCATTTAAAGCATATTACATTTTGATGCATATTTATTGTTCAATGTTTTCTATGATGGTTTCTTTTTTTTTTATTAATTTTATTTATTTCTGTATGTGTATGAATGTACTGTCTGCATGCAAGTCTGTGCACCCGTGTCGTGCAACACCGCGGAGTTCAGAAGAGGGTCTCGGATTCCCCTGGAACTGGAGTTCTCCTGGAATTGGAGCTTCAGACGGTTCTCAGCCGCCATGTGGGTGCTGGGGATCGAACCCGGGTCCTCTGTAAGAGCGGTCGGCGCTCTTAACCACTAGGCCATCTCTCCAGCCCGGAATTAATTTACATTCCCTGCCTTGGGATACAAAATTAATTTGGGGGGGGGGTTCAGAAGCATGTTCTTGCAGACTGAAGTGGTGATCTTAAGATCAGTTCAAGCTTGAGGTCAGCTCCGCTGAATAGGGTCCTTAGTGTCCCAGTATAAAATCCTGGACAATGATTAAAGTCAAGATCCATGTGGAATGTTAGTATTGTTGAGCAATACATAAGACTCAGTATGACTTTTTCATTGAGTTTTAGAGATAGGGCTTTAGTATAACTTTGGTATATATAACTGTGTACTCTCCATTCCCACTAAAACCTGTACTTTAAATGTGTTCTGAATCTCTTGATAACAGAGGGTTTGTGGTACTCTTAGTAATCTTTTAGGTTTCTGGAGTGGTCCATTGTTGCCTAAATATATTCTGTATCATTGTGATCAACCCCAAAGGCTTTACTGCACTTTCCTTTAAGTTCTTTCTTGGTTGACATTTAGCTTATAAACCAGTCACCAGCTCTTGTAATTTCTACAGTGGAAAATGAGGGAGACCTTAAATATCATGGTAGTTCTTTTATGGATATATATGCAATAATTCCCCATTTCAAATAGCAAATCAATTTTACCGGTACAATCAATCTGGTGGATATGACTACAAGCTATAGAAAACCAGAGCAGCCAGCTTTTTAGTAGGATCAACTATGACCACAAATAAAATTATCTTCCCCACATGTGTATTAGGTAGAATATGGGCTCAAGGCATTACTGACAAAAATGAATTTCTGGGGCTGGAGAGATGGCCTAGCGGTTAAGAGCGCTGACCGCTCTTACAGAGGACCCGGGTTCGGTCCCCAGCACCCACATGGCGGCTGAGAACCGTCTGAAACTCCAATTCCAGGAGAACTCCAGTTCCAGGGGAATCCGATGCCCTCTTCTGACCTCCGCAGCATTGCACAACACGGGTGCACAGACTTGCATGCAGACAGTACATACATACACATACAGAAATAAATAAAATAATAAAAAAAAAACTTAAAAAAAAAACAAAAATGAATTTCTAATAACAGCTAACATTTATTCAGAATCTATTATGTGGAAATAGATCATACTAGGTGCTTTGCAAGCACTGTCTTTTTTCATCCCCATGACAAAAGAAGAGAATGTGTATTATCATTCCAATGTTACAAATGAGATATATAATTTCCCAGAAGACATGGAAAGTTCCTTTCAGAGCCACCTCTTTGCCATAACAGCACTTTTGACCACTCGTCCGCATGCCCTGCAGTTTCTCTGGCAATATGAATGCAGTGAACACAGCAGACTTTGATCAGAAAGAAGAGGAAATGATAGGACAAGAGTCTTTTTTTTTTTTTGGCAAAGGGAAGAATATTCAAATCTGTCCTGCTTTGTTTGTATCTCATTTTCCTCCTCTCAACCCTAACCCCTAAATCAAAACTTTCGCTTTCGCCAGCCAGCGTCTGGAGCCCCATGTCCATATTCCTCTTTTACCTAGGAAAGCAGCTTCCTGTCCAATCAGTCACTCCAGTGAAACCTCAGTACTGGGCTGACGTATACAGTGCTTGCCTGTAATGTGCTAGACCTTTATTTATTTATTTTTTTAATTTCCTATCACTAAGAACAAGAACAATAGAGAAAAGAAAAAGGAAAAAAATAAAGAATTTATGGCATCCATGTTGGCGCATGTGCCTAATCTCGGCACTGGAGGCAGACGTCAGCCTGGATTAAAGATCATGACTTTGTCTCAGAAATCAGCTTCCTTTCCCCCAAAACCAAACAAGCACACCAGACCTCCAGGTGTTATCTAGTGACAATTCTTCTGTGGCACCAATGGACAGTATTTAGTTCACAAAGCACAGGTCCTTGTTTGAGTCTTGGGCGCCGCATCTCATTCAGAGGCCATTGCGAAAATTTCTCATCCTCTTTTTTTCCCCTGATTTTTCACTTAGACCGTTGTGCCTTTCCCAAGTGCTTATGCTTATGGGAACCATGCCTTCACATAGTCAGTCACACATTTGTTAATTGTTGATATTCATTAATTACAGAATTATTTACAACATATCTCCTCCAAAAGAAATTATACAAAGTACTATGAAAAGGTACAAAAGGGTTATTTGGAATTATCTTTTACAATTCTGCAATCCTTGTGAGTGAGGGCTTTAGACATATTAGGTTAGAATCCACGGAAAATTATGCCAGCCAATTCAAAATGCTCAATGTTTACACTAAAATAGTTTCTGTTGGTCACTAATGATTTAATTTTGGACTCTGAATAATGAATGAGGAATAAAGGAAGGTACAGAAATTTAAGGTAGAGAAATTAAAATTTAGTCAGTATGTTTTTTAGACAGGATTTTATTTCCCTGTAGCTTCAGCTGGCCTACAAATAACTATGTGGACCAGGCTAGTCTTGATCTCACGGGGATCCACTCTCATCTGTCTCCTAAGTGCAGGGATTAAAAGGGTCCACCATGGGGCTGGAGAGATGGCTCAGTGGTTAAAAGCACCA
Organism: Rhizomys pruinosus; assembly: GCA_009823505.1. Classification (NCBI taxonomy): domain Eukaryota; kingdom Metazoa; phylum Chordata; class Mammalia; order Rodentia; family Spalacidae; genus Rhizomys; species Rhizomys pruinosus. The sequence continues at coordinate 4,530,255 of VZQC01015407.1, forward strand.
ACTGCTCTTGCAGAGGACCCGGGTTCAATTGCCAGCACCCACAGGGCGGCTAAGAACCGTCTTTAACTCCAGTTCCAGGGGAATCTGATGTCCTCTTCTGACCTCTGCAGCATTGCATGACACGGATGCACCAACCTACATGCAGACAGTACACTCATACACATAAAAAATAGTAAATAAATAAAAAATAAATTTTAAAAACAGGTCCACCATAACACCCAGCTTTTGTGCTATCTTGATGGGATTCTTCTACTCTTCCTTAGTTCCTTAGTTTTTAATGGTCATGTAGAATTCACCTTGTGGATGAATTATTCCTCAGTCACATTCATTTCCTGAAAGCAATATTTCCAATGATGAACAACATGCATATGCAGTAAAAAACATAACTACGTGGCAGTTTAACACAAATACTGTTTATAACAAATAATCTATGTCCTTCTGAATGTAATAGCAGGCATCATTTTTACCCAATTTGATGTAGGTGGGGCTTCAAATAATACTTGAAATAAAGATGCTCAACTTCATTATCTCCAGAATGGAAAGCAATAATCGTGTATTTGTAAATTACAGTTAAAATTTGTTTTATAAGCACAGTAATGATGGCTTTCGCTTATAGTAGAGCACTGCTTTATAATTTAGCCATGCAAACATGAACTTCATTATTCTGGTAGTCAACTTCATTATAGCATAAACTTAATCCTGTTACTTAAAATAAAATGCATTTTTCTATAAATGTTCCTCTTGTTGCTTTGCTCAAGGTTTATTCAAAACTTTTGTTTTTTTATAAGCTGAATTTTCCTCTCTGTTTAAGTATATGGTTAGGAAGAAACACATAGCCCTAAAACTGACAGATCTGTGACTTAGTAGGCTGCCTTTCTCAGTAAATTTCCTTAGGGAAGTTCCACAATGAACAAGCAAAGTAAATAAAAATCTCTAAAATGAATTTTAATGTGCAATGTGCCTATCCATCATGGGTTGTTTTCCCTAACAGATGGTTTCTCTTCCATCCTATCTCACTCATTAAGCCTCTTTTGAATATTGTAGCCTAATGTGATAGATGTTTTCCACCTATTCTCATAAATGCATGCATTGAGTTGAAACTTAAACATGAGTTCTTAAAGACAAGGCTACCCTGGGACTTGCTATGGAGCTGAGATGGACCTCGAGCTTCTTATGCTCTCATCTCAACTTCTGGAATACTAGAATTATAGGAACATGCAAACACGCCCTCCTTCTAGCTTGTATTTTGATCAAGTCACTAATGAGCACTGTTGCAGTTGATTGCTCTGTGAGCACAGACTACAAGTGCCACATCCCTAGTGTATCTCATATCATTTCTAGTTTAGTGTGAGGAATGCAGGTTATTCTAAAACTGGCACTTATGGCTAATTTGCTTCTAAGTGGAACTTGTGAGGGTAACATACATACCAATGAGCTTTGAAATTTATATAGAGTGAGTCTAGTGTGTTCCACAAAGGCCAATGAACTAATTACCAAAACCTCCTAAGTCTCAGATTCAGATGAAAAAAATTTTTTTTACATCCCACTCTCCCTTCCCCTTCTTCTATTTCCTGTCTTCCTAGCATGTAATTAAGATAGGAAAAAATTCTACTTACCTCTGCTTTGGGGAAAAATTAACTCTATTACTAATTGGTAATGATCAGAGACAAACCAATGACAATTTCATGGCTGAGGAAGCCCATCCAGTGGATCAACCACTTATCAACAAATAAGGAATAGTCACAAAGAATTCTATACCCAGATCCCAAAAGCCACTGTAACTACTCCAAGTGGTACATGTACTAAAAGTTCATGAAGGGGTGATGGTTGGTGGCCTATGGTGAAGGCTTGGAACCCACATCCAAACCTTCCTACTGCCCAACTACTCTCCAAACTACCCCCCAGAGGTAGCTGTAAACAACTCATCCAAATTACTGCTGGCTAGGGGATCTCCCAAAGCGCTGAACACCCTCCCCTGCTCTGTGCTTCCGATACAGCACACAGCACTGATCTTCCTAAAATTCCAAACTGTAGTGATTGTTGATATTAAGAAAATGAATTAAATTCTACTAATTTTAAATAGTATCAAGTGTATGGAACTGAAATGTCTGAAGGGAACACACCGGAAATTTAAATAACTAAACGTTTTCCTGTGATGAAATGAAATATAATCAAACCAAAAAAACCATAGCTAGTAGAGTCCAACGCATAGCTAACTGTTGGAATTTTGGACTCCTCGTGAATAGATAAAGAAACTTATATAGCCTCAGATATTCTCATCTTATTAAATATCACAGTATTTATTCTATAACTCAAGATCACTAAACTGAACACTTTCAGATAATCTTATCCAGATTTATTCAAGTAACAAAAATTAGCACTTGGCTTAGCATATCTCCCTATTGCCTGACTCTTAGCACACAGGGTGAAGATTTTTAAAAGTATAATTGGCCTTAAGAACTCTATAAATATATACTGGCCATTGTCCCCAGTTTTGTTTATCCACCACAATTGGATGGTACGACCCTATGGCTGAAGACACTCCTACAGATGCATGATCTGTACAAGAAACAAGGGGAAATCAGGCTGGTGCTGACTTCACAGCCTCATCTCTACTGGCTATTATTTATAGTGCTGGAAGATAATATGGAAACTAACAGAAAGAAAAAAATTAATCATCATCTTTACACAGCCATGAATCCTGTGAAGTACAATACCAATTGACCTCATGCTCAGCAGTGCAACTGTCGCACAGATATTATAGAAGTAACCCAACTGGGGGGGGGGGAACTGTCTCATCATTTTAATCAGATTCAAGGCCTATTTCTTGGGATGTACCCCACATCTGATATCAGGCTTAGGAACCCGATACCAGACAGGTCACAGGACACAAAGGAGAACCTAATACTAGTTTTTTTGTTTTGCTAAATAGTTATCAGATTAAATGAACCACCATACCTGTATATTAATGCATCCATCAACACAAAACAGATGGTGATTAACATAGAAACCCACAACTGGCCAACTTGCAGGGAACAAGAGGATACAGAGCGCTTAATGCTAAATAGGACACCCATAGCAAACTTCTCTCAAGACTCAGGGATTATTGTGGAAGATGGGTGGAAAGAGTATAAGAGCCAGGGATGGTGGATGACCACAAGGACACGGAGTTAAGATAGTCAGTTATTCATATGAATTCACAGTAACAGTGACAGCATGAAAAGTCCTGTGTAAGCTCAAACCAAAAAAGAAAAAAAATCTCAACATAGACATGAGGAACTGGACAAGAAGCTCCAACCCCACCCTAGGAAATTGGAACAGATGGCTGCTAGAGGTGATGAAACAGCGTATTTCAATGGTGGGACTCTTGGTCTATTAGCCAGGCTCCAATGGATGGAACTATACTGAAGGACATTTGGAGAAACAAATTAGACATAGCCAGCCTTATCATATGTATAACAGAGTACATTAAATTGGTTGTTGGTCAACAGGGGCTGTGGGGATAGGGGAGGGCATCCAACTGTTTGAAAAATCACAAAAATTGTATAAATAATGTAAAAAAAAAAAAGAACTCTAAAAAATTCAGCCAAGAATTAAATGTTTTCAAGTTAGCACCAGGTGGGTAATGCGATCTCTTTGTGACCATATTGAGACATTTTAGGAACAGAAATTCTAACGGACTTTTAAAAGAAGCCAGTATAACTGGCCAGCTCCAACTTCTTACGCAGAATCAGCACAGCATTATGAACATGGTAGAGAGAGTGTCTGGGGACTGAAGCAAATCCAATAATAGTCCTTTCAAGGTAGAGAAACATAACATATGTAAAGACATTAGCAATTAGAGATGTTTATGAAGCTGTTAAAATCAGCCAAATTTAGTTCTTAAGTCTCCAAGTGCATGTTTCAAAAATTTATAAGAAAGGATTTTGAATTTTTCTTTACATACCCTGAAGAAACACATATTTAACTTGATTTAAACATACAGTGTATAAACACTGCATCAGAACATAACATGCCATCCCATAAATGATTATACATTTTATATTTTCTGTACCAGTTTAAATTTTGGTAAAAGTAAAAGAAAAATCTTCAAAGGAAATGAAACATGACCAAAGTAAATTCTCAAAATAAAAAAAGGTACTTAAAGATTTTTAAACCCATATCCAAACACTTCTATAATATTACTCCACCCATTTAATTAGAAATTACAGAATCCACTAAGACTTCAGCATCAGGTAAATGGGGAGAATCTAGGGAGGTGCTTTCACCATGGAAAAATAATTCAAACAATTCATATTTTATTCCATAAACTAAGTGCTCACATGTCAAATGTGATAGTATTTTCCATAAATGCCTCTCCCATTACAATAATATATAGAGAAAGGCTTGCTGTTTTTGAGGCTATTAAAATTCCTGAGGTAAAATCTGAATTTTCTCTAGACCTTCAGGCTCCAGAAAACATCAGTCTTAAATTTTTAATATAGAAAAAACAAACGACTTCTATGGATAAACAGCTTGAGCATTTGCGGGTCAGAGGAGAGGGTGACAGTTCACTAAGATACACATGTCTGAGAAGCCAGAGCAAGGTCACTGCCATGCCTCACGTTAGTTGCCAAACAACTGTCAGACAGCAGAACTGGAGGTTATCAGCTCCATGACTTGCATCTAAATGGCTCTCTCAGCTAGAAACAATCCACTAGCTGTGTACCTTCAGTAGAGAAAACATAAAAACACGTTTGTCCATTTTCTACACAAAATTACAATGTTCTGTCTGATTATTTGAATGGGCTTTTAACTCAGCCAATTCAGCTTCTTCATTAAATTTCCATAATATCCCTCTCCCACGAACACTCAGATAATACAGATGATACGTATTCATTAAGAGGAGAATGCACACTTCTGATAATCCTATTATATGTTTCTACCCTCTAGAGTGGATCTCCAAAATGTTCTAAAGCAATTTTCTCAAAATAATTGGTAGCCTTAGAATCTGAGGTCCAGCTAACTCAAACTATTTCTCTGTCTGGTAAAGTGCTTCTCTGAATATCCCTGATAGTGGCTAGCATTCAGATCATTTAGTTCCTTCAAACACTGTTGGGAGACTGGCTTCAGACATGTCATAAAACAACAAATTTTTATATAATGGCATACATAGTGAGAAGTTTTTTGAACAATGCAATAATTTACAGTGTTTTGAAACTTGAGAGTGAACTGAAGGATGTCCACTACAGTGTGCTGTGTCTTTTAAAGACCCAACATCTGGTACTTCCACAATATTCATGTCTCTAATAAGCATTTTATACCAAGAAACTCTTTATAATATAAACAAGCAGAGTGACTAGTATTAAGTAGAATCTTTAGCTGAGTTTCACTCAATTTCCTGAATACCTCTGAAAACAATTTTACTTTGCTTGTCATAACAGATATTAATCAGCAGGACAAGAAAGGAATGACTTTAATAAAAACTGTTTCCAACCTTTAAAACAGTCCTAAATAAATATATATATTGGTAAGAGGGTCAGAAAACCTAAAAGAATAATAGTGGAGAAGAAGGAGAGTTTCCCATGGATAATAATAAAACTTGGCTTGCAGACAAATGAAGCACGGTACTCCTAAAAGTATCAGAGTACGTGTGTGTGTGTGTGTGTTGTGTGTGTGTGTGTGTGTGTGTGTGTGTTGGGGGGGTAGATGTGTGTGTAGGGGGGTAGGTGTATGTGTGTGGGGGGTAGTGGTGAGTCTGTGTGTGCTCATTGGAGGTCAGGGATCAATATCATGTGTCTTCCTGAATCATTCTCCACTTTATTTTTTCAGACAGGGTCTCTCACTGAGCCAGGAGCTGGTCATTTGTCTAGACTGGATAGCCAGCAATTCCCAAGGCTCCTCTTGATACTGTCACTCCAGGGTTGGACTCACAGGCACAGCCACCATCCTGTGCTTTTTACATAAGTGCAGGGGACTAAACTCAAGTCCTCACTCATATACAATGAGGGCTATATCCATGGAGCCATCTCTACAGACCCTGAGGTATGTTTGCCTTTATTCCTTACACAGAACATATTTTTCCCGTTTGAAATACCCATGAGGTAACTGACAGTTTCCTTAGTAAAAACACTGTAGGTTTATATTTACAATTTTGAGAACTTTGGGGTATTGGATCTTTCTAACATTATTCAGTTCCTCTTATGCTTAATTATACTTTTATTCCTTCTAAATTTTATCATTACTGAAACATCTGTTTCAGATCTTTGTAATATTTTGCCATTTTGTGAATACCTAATAAAGGATGTCACATATAAAGAATCAAATGGAGGTTTCTCTCTCCCCCTGAGTATTTATGCAATAAAGTGACAATTTGTGGTTTGTCTTTCAAATTAGAAAAGTTTATAACCAATGTTCTAGAGTTCCTGCTGAATATCCTACAAGGGCCCAAAACATATTATTCTTTCATAAGAACAGCCACACAAAAATTTACTATCTGCTCTCATAAATGGAAAGTGGTACCTTAACTCTGTTTGTATACATTTTTATATGACCCCAATAAAAGACAGGCTAATAAATATATCCAGAAAAATCAAATATGAAAGACTGTTATGTTTAATTAATAACCTTTCTACTAGAGCAAATAATATTTCACCAAATGAAAAAGAAATATCTTGTTATTCTTTTAACAATGTATTAATAGCACTCATTTAAAGCACAGAGGTAGTTTTATATTGTGAGATCTTGAGAAAAAAATGAGAAATTCCATAAATCATTTTATCATTACTGAAACATATGTTTTAGATCTTTGTAATATTTTGCCGTTTTGTGGATACCTAATAAAGGATGTCACATATAAAGAATCAAGATGCAGGTTTCTCTCTCCCCTTGAGTATTTATGCAATAAAGGTGACAATTTGTGGTTTGTTTTTCAAATTAGAAAAGTACACCACTAAGTACAGTACATCCAGCAAGTACACCACTACAACTTAAACTGTCCAGACTAGAAACTCATTGACTTTGTTCAGATGTTAGTCCCTAACTCTGAACATACACATGAGAATCCACATGAAGATGGAATCTTCTGTATATTTTGAAAGCAACCTGATCAAATATTTGTATTATTTTTGAAAATTTGATTTTATGTAGTATATATTCAAAGTAAATTGCCAGATGAAATGACATAAATTGCCTAGCCACTTATTTCTTCTGTGATTTCTCAATAAGAAAATATTCAAGCACTCCAAAATGGCTTAGATTTAGCAGTATATGCCTGCTAAGATAATGATGCATTGAATATCAAATAACATGGAAGTACTAGTATGATTACATATATGCCTTCCAAGTTAGACCAAATCAATTCCCTATAAGGCCAGGAGGTATAGAACCCAATATGTTAGGGTAACACCCCCAAATTATAATGGAACATTATATAAAAGAATAGGCAAGTTCTGATTTTAGTGTTAATTTTTTCTTGGTAAGTCAATATCCAATCAGATAAACAGATAACAGAAATCGTACACTTATTAAATAGACTGAAGTGTATGTGATGATTCCAATTTATAATTTGGGGACAATGTATACAAATAATTTTATTTAACAATATATAATATAGTATATAATGGATACTATGTGCAGCTATATAAATTCTTATTTTCTAATTTAGTCCTATTAATAATGTATAGTAAATTGTAATAGAATGTAAATGAATAAAATATTTAAATATGCATAATCTCACATTTGTCAAATTATTTACAGGTATGCTTAAATTGAATATTTTATAACTTTCTGTTGTGAGTCTTTAGAACTTTTTTCAGAATAAATGGTGGGAAATGGTAATGTTCATTCTAGGATTCAGGAGCTTGACTTCTGTACTGTTTTGTTTGTAATTTTGTCTTTTTAAGACAAACTTTATCTTCCTTCGGACTTACTATCAACATGTCAAATTTTCATACTGTCTTATATTATATTGAATCATAAGAAATCACATTTTTGTAACTAACAAAATATGTTAGATTGTCAGCAATTTCTCATGCCATTACCAGCACTCTGTCTAAATATCATTTCCCTGCATTCTTGTTAATTTATTAACCTTGACATAATAAGATTTTTATACTCACATGACATAAAACAGTTTTAAATAAATAGTTTCAAGATCTGGCCCACTAGATCAGCTTCATATGTTAAAACATCAAAGGTTGCATTGCTGGTCAAAGATATGGACTGACAATGTCATTGTCCTAGAATAGCATTTCATTAAAATCTTAAGACTCACATTTCCAATGTTCATCCACAACTCCTCATCTCCACCCAAAGCATTGCCATGGTAATTAGCATAATGCCTTACATCATTTAAATGTTATGATCTCCAGTGTTATTTATTTATCTATCTATCTATCTATCTATCTATCTATCTATCTATCTATCTATCTATTTGTTAACTTATTTATTTTGGTCTTTTCAAGGCAGGGTCTCCCTTGAGTCCCAGCTGGCCTGGAGCTCACTATGTAGACAAGGCTGGTCTTGAACTCATAGAGATCTGCTTGCCTCTGCCTCCCGAGTGCTGGGATTAAAGGTGTATGCCACCACTCCCTGCTCTTCACAGTTTTATTTATCTATGTTGTTTTTATAAAAATGCTTCTAATGACACAAATCTTTTGTAGCTAAAAAGTTTAGCCAGTTTTATCAATATTTTTTAAAAATCATAGTCCAGCTTTCTTCAAATCTTTTTTATAAATTTCAATAATTTTTCTTTAGCAATTTCATACATGTATCCTGATTACTATTACCCATACATTTTGAAACCTCCAGCCTGTTTTACCACCTCCTACAAATCCATTCCCCCACTCATATATTTTTATTTTGTTTTGCGTAGGTCAGCAGGGAAAGGTACAGCCCTATGAGCCCCTACCCAATCCAAGATTGACTGTATCCTACATATTCAGCTATGTAATCACATATAGGGTCATGCCCCATGGTTTAGGAACCAAAATGAACAGTTCTTAGAAATTAGAGTGTGATGTCTACAAGTACATTATACAAACTGAAAGTCATAATGCAGTAAGGAGTTTACAATGAAATCTTAATACTGTCTACTGTTCATTCTGAGTTGACACCTATACTTGCTAATAAATTTTGTTTGCAGTTGTGATAATTTATCATATTAACACCTTCAAATATTACACTAATAATCTCATAAGAACATTTAAAATAATGGTACCTGGGCAGCAGGCCCCAACCCTAGCTTAGCAGCTATTGGCAATTATTTACTGCTGGGTGAGGGAGCATAGATCTTCTTTAAGATATCTACATAGGCTGGGTAGACTCCAGTGGGTGAACTTGCACCAAAAGACATCTGGGGTACAAATGTTTGAGTGGGTAATACTTAACATATATGATAGTTCATCCCTATTCAGAAATTCTGTTTCTTCATGATAAACAAATTATATTTGGAAACTTTCTCATAATTAAAATTAGGTGCATTCTTGGAGATTGTGTGTCATGTACACAAGTGAAGGCAGACACCCATCTCCAGTGTACAGGTGCAACAGACACTGTGACAACAGATGTCCTGGTAATTATAAAGGAACTGTTGGCATCAAATCATCTCTTAACTCCTGTTAGAATGATGCATGTTTTAAAACCTGCTATTTGATCAGCATAAAGTTTAGGTAATTATAATTTTATAGAGCCTATACTTGATAGAGAATAACAAAACAGCAATATGTGAGAGACTCATTTCAGGCACTGTGTCACTTCTGTCTTAGAGCCTCACTCTATAATTAAAAGATCCAGTGTTTATCTTATTTCTATTTGTAAATAATGCAATACTAAAAAGTGTTTATACTGATATTTCTCTGTTCTAGGAACAATGTAGAATTCACTGTTTTGTGGTTTTAATAAATTCTACATTAAAACATGGATAAAGTATAAAATTTATTTGAAGGTGTGTGTGTGTGTGTGTGTGTGTGTGTGTGTGTGTGTGTTTGCACATGTGTCACTTTAAAGTAGAAACATAGCCTTATACTCTGGTCTAGTCTCCAAAAAGGAGCATTATTTTCATAGCATTGTACCCAGGGAATGAACAAATGGTTTTACATAGAATCATAGTATTTTATATCTAGAAGGATCCCAGAGACCATCTTATTTAGATCAAACCATACATAAGCCTATCCAAGAAATTTTCGAATACCTCCAACCAGAGAACCATATGCACATACACATGTTTAGACAACAGCCTTGGGATCTTTTTATCTCCTACACTATGTTAAACCACAACTTGTGAAAAACACCCACTATATGGGGGCTGGAGAGATGGCCTAGCTGTTAAGAGAGCCAAACGCTCTTGCAGAAGACCCGGGTTCGATCCCTAGCACCCACAAGGCAGCTGAGAACCATCTTTAACTCTAGTTCCAGGGGAATCCGACACCCTCTTCTGACCTCCGTGGCATTGCACGACACAGGTGCTCAGACCTGCATGCAGACAGTACATTCATACATATACAAAATTAAAAAAAAGAAAATGTTTAAAAAAAAAAAACGCCCACTATGATTGAAAGTGTAATTTGTTCAACTAAAACACAAGAGTATCAGCATTATTTTTATTACACAGATTTGGAATATGTATTCTTGTTTTCCAAGAAGTTATAGTTTCCTCTTAATGTTTAAAGAAATAAACATCCTATAATGTTAAGTCATACTACAAAGCACATGCTATATTCCATGGTCATTATCTGATATTTACTAAACACATTTGGAGGACAATGTTAAAGTCTATTAAATTTAAAGAGGAATTCTCACTGATATCATAACTTTGCTTTCACCTATCAGGAACTGATGGGTGCCTGAAACACAGGATCAAATGAGGACACATGCTGAGAAAATAGGAATATTTCAATAGCCTTTTCCTCCATCAGTCAGAAATAATCAGAAAACAGAGCACAGAAAGTTTCATGTCTATTAGTCAATTAAAGAAGGCAGTTTTACCGGTTTTATAAGAGATTACCTCTATAACAGTTGGCTCCTATTTACAATTAGAGAACGACCTCATCATCATCATAGTCCTCCTTGTTCTATGAAGGAGAGGTAAGAAAATCTCTCATATTAAAACTTTGCGGCACTTAGAAGGTAAGTTTCATTAGGACTCATTATAAATAGTTGTTACAAGTAGGATCCACAGAGGGGTTTGATGTCTGTAGCAGTCTGAGGCTTTTCTTCCTTTCAATGTTCAGACGGGCCAACCTTTCTGCTGGCACTTCCTGGTACATCCTACACAATGCAAAGCTGTGTCTTTTCTTTCTCAGCCATTAAGTTGGTGACGTTTTGACCTATAGGCAGGAATCAAGGTGCAGATTTCATCAAATTCACCCAAGCTGTTTCGGGCGACTGTATGTCGTTAACTTGGGAAGCAAACTTAATTTCTTAAGTTAAATCATCCTACAGGTAAAAAAGAATGCTACAAGATGATACTGTACAACAGAAAAATTATAGAGAACATTTGTATGTGCCAATCCCAAAGTTATTGTTATACAGATTTTTAAGTATAACAAATGTGGACAACAATTTATATTTCCAATTAACTAAGGTGCGTTACCATTTTTAACAGAACCTTTAAACCAATGTTGTTTAATATACACATATTTACTTTTACTAGGTCCCAAAACACCATGTAACCTGTAGACAGAGTTTGGGCAAAATTGGATACTTGTTGAGCTCACATCAATTAAATATACATTAATCGAATATAGACCCGTGTCCCTCTCCCGCCCCTCCCATCCCTCTGTATTCACCATTTCAGTCAGCTTTCTGATGCAGTCTTTCTGTTGTTGTTCTTTTAATATGCATCCCTCTCCACAAGAAATATTTACAACTGGATTATTGGGGCTAATAGACATAGGAACTGTGAAAAGGATTATTCTCTATTCAGAACCAAATACAATACTAAAGTCTCCTTAAGCTGTGCACTTAAGCAAAATATATTAATACAGGAGAGCTCTGATATCAGCAATGGATTATTCTACCAAGGAGATGTTCGCCAGAGGATCCAAGCCCCGCCCCTGCAAAAAAAGGTAAAGCCTTCTTGCCTGTAAACTGGGATACCTGCAAGAAGAGAGGCAATAAGGCCCTACTGTCGAAGACCTGATGTAAGCATGGGAAAGATGTATTGAGACCACACTTGCAAGTGTACAGTTGGTCTCTGGAATACCAGAGAGTGTAACCAAAGGCCACTAAACCAATAAAGCAAATATAGGTCTTCTTGAGTCAAGCAAGACTCCTCTGTCAGCACCAGCTACACCTCACCTGCCTGGTAATACTCTGCAGCAATGGCAGTCATATGCCCCGTATATTCCAAATCCAATTGGCTATTAGCTCTCTCCTTGGAGGAATAACCCATGATGCCACAAGCTTACATCCTCTAGCGGTTAGGAGATGTTATAAGCCACAGTAAGACCCTGTCATATTTTACAGAAAAAAATGTAATTCATGGATTAACATACCATCCAAATATCTGTGTCTATAACAAAGTAACCTACCATAACAATTAGTACTGTTTAAATACCTATATATCTAATTGCCTGTGCTTCATTAGTAGGATTGAAAGGTTATTCCTGGACAAACTGTCAGCCCATGAAAGGAAACAGCCAGAATTGACCAGAGTCCAAAACGACATCTCCAGAGAAAGTAGACTCTTTTGCTTCTCGTCCACCTGTGCCCCTTTTCTAAGCCTAGGGAACAATCTGCGGAAGAGGGGGCATGGTAAAATGTAAGGGCTGTGATTGGGGTGAATGGTGAAACTACAGCAATATAGTCTG